>DF358252.1:51146-84576 GCA_000787875.1 Solanum virginianum
CATGTTTCTTGTTCCTTGGCCTTCCGATTCTTTGGCCCATACAATCCTACCAGGACTCCGCCAACATCGACGGGCCATCTGTGCCTCTTGTCGGGCTTGTTGAAGACCCATTCGTATGATTTTTTAGGAATGTTGCGCCGAAGCCCCATGCAACACCAGAATCCATGGGCTAATACCCGTAGAAAACTGTCAAAATTTCCTGTTTTCTGTTCCTTGGCACATAAAATCATATCAGGCCTCTGCCAACGCTGCCGGGCCACAGAACCTCTTGCAGGGCACGTTGTAGACCCACACAAATGATTTTTCGGGAATGTTGCGTCGTAGCCCCATGCAGCACCATAATACATAGACTAATACCCACAGAAAATAGTCAAAATCACCTTTTTCCTATTCCTTGGCTCAAAATGTTCTACCAGACCTCTACCAACGTCGTCGGGCCACTTGGGCCTCTTGTCAGGCTCGTTGCGGACCCACTCGTATGATTTTTAAGGAATGTTGCCCGGAGCCCAATGCAGCGCCAAAATCCATGGGCTAACACGCACAAAAAATTATCAAAATCGACTGTTTCCTGTTCCTTGGCCCATAAAACTCTCTCAGGCCTCCGCCAACGCCGCGGGGTCACCTAGGCCTCTTGCTAGGCTCGTTACGGATTCACTCGTATAATTTTTTAGGAATGTTGTATTGGAGCCACATGCAGCGCCAGAATTTGTGGGCTATTGTATTGGAGCCACATGCAGCGCCAGAATTCGTGGGCTAACACCCATAGAAAACTGTCGAAATCGCCTGTTTCCTGTTATTTGGCCCATAAGATCCTACTAGGCATCCTGTGGTGCCCCTTGGCCACCTGGAGTCTAAGTGGGCTCATTACAGACTCACTCGTATGATTTTTCAAAAAAGTTACACTGGAGCCCTTGGCACCGCCATATTACATGGGCTAACACCCACGAAAAACTACCCAAATCACCTGTTTTCGGTTCCTTGCCACAAAATTCTACCAGGCGTGCTCTGGCGCCGCCGGGCCACCTGGACTCTTGGCAGGTTTGTTACAGATCCACCTGTATGTTTTTCTGGAGAAGTTGCACTAGAGCCCTCGACAATGCCAGATTTCATGGGCTAACACCCATGAAAAACTACCCAACTAGCCTATATCTTGTTCCTTTGCCCATAAAATTCTACCGAGCATCCTCCGGCGCCACCGGGCCACCTGGACTCTTGACGGGCTCGTTACGAAGCGACTCATATGATTTTTCAGGAAATTTGCATTGGAACCCCCGAAAGTGCCAGATTCTGTAGGTAACACTAACGAAAAGCTGCCCAAATCGTCTATTTTCTATTTCTTGGCCCATAAAATTCTATCGAGCGTCCTCCGGCGACACCGGACCTCGTGGGACTCCTAGTGGGCTCATTACGGACCGACTCATATCATTTCGAGAATATTACATCGGAGCCCCCGGCTGAGCCAGACTCCGTGGGCTAACACCTACGAAAAATTACCAAAATCACTTATTTCATGTTCCTTGGCCCATAAAATCCTATCAGACGTCCTCTGGCGCCATCAGGCCACCTAGGACTCTTGACGAGCTCATTATGGACCCACTTGTATAATTTTTTGAGAAAGTTGAGTTGTAACCCTCGGCAACGCCAAATTTTGTGGGCTAATACCCACAAAAAACTGCCGAAATAGTTTGTTTTTTGTTCCTTGGCCCATAAAATTTTACCAGGCATCGTGTGGCGCTATTGGGCCTTCTGGCACTCTTGGTGAGCTCGTGATGGACCCACTTATATAAATTTTTGGAAATTTTTTTTCCAAGCCCCCGGCAGCGCTAGATTCCATGGCTAACACCCATGAAAAACTGTTGAAATCAGTTGTTTCCTATTCGTTGACACATAAAATCCTACCAAGCGTCATGCGGTGCCGCCGGGCCTACTAGGACTCTTGGCGGCTCGTTCCGGACCCAATCGCATGATATTTTGGGAAAGTTGCGCCCGAGCCCCCGACATCATCAAATTTCGTGGGCTAACACCCACGAAAAACTCCTGAAATTGCATGTTTCTTGTTCCTTGGCCCATAAAATCCTAGCAAGCGTCGTTTGGCACCTCCGGGCCTACTAGGAATCTTGGCGGGCTCGTGTAAATTTTTGAGAAAAATGGGCTCGGAGCCCCATCAACCCTAAAATCTATGATCTAACACCCACGAAAAACTGTCAAAATCGTCTGTTTCCAGTTTCGAAGCCTATAAAATCCTATGGGTGTCGTCCAGCGCCGCAAGACCTATGGGACTCTTGGCGAGCTCTTATAATTTTTAAGAAAAATTTGGCACATCCCTAGAATCAGCGGGCTATCACCCACAAAAACTATTGAAATCCTACCAGGCGTCCTCCAAAAAAATATAGGCCCAACATCCCCAGAATTCATAGGCTAACACCCAAAAAAGAATTGTCAAAATCACCCGATTCCTGTTCTGGAGCTCATAAAATGCTCTCAAGCATCGTCCGGTGCCATCGAGCTCACTAGGACTCTTGATGGGCTAGTTACATATGGGTTCGCAATAATTTTCCAAAAAAAATAGGCTCGGAGCCCTAACAGCCCAAGAATTCATGAGCTAACAACCACGAAAAACTGCTGAAATCGCTTGATTCCTGTTTTGGAACCCATAAAATGCTCCCTAGGCGTCGTCCGATGCCACCGGGCCTACTGGGACTCTTGGCGGGTTCATTACAGACAAATTCGTGAAATCTCCATGAAAAATAAGCCCACAGCTTCGGTAGCCCCAGAATCCATGGACTAACACCCATGAAAAATTACCAAAATCGTGTGATTCCTGTTTCGGAGCCCATAAAATGTTCCCAGACATCGTTCAGTGCCGACAGGCCTGTTACAGATGGGTTCGTATAATTTTTCGGTGAAAATAGGCCCGGAGCCTCGACAATCCCAAAATTCGTGGACTACACCCACAAAAAACTACCGAAATCGCCTAATTCCTGTTCCAGAGCCCAATAAATGCTCCATGACAATGCCTGAGAGCATTTTATGGGCTCCGAAACAGGAATCACACGATTTCGCCAATTTGTCGTAGGTGTTGTATAATGCCTACACCAAACAAGTGGTCTTTTAGGGGTCATTTGGTTGGTGTGTAAGGTATCCCTAGAATTATAACTTTGGGATTAATTTATTCCACATGAATAAACTAATACCAACTAGGGATGGGAATATTCAGGATTAAGAATGAGCATAAATTTATACTTTATTTGATTGAAGGTATAAATTTTTTACCTTCAAACAAACAAAATATAAATTTAATCCCAAACTTAATTTCGGATACAAAATGACTCCGTGATTTATAGGTTGTAGATTTAGGTGCGCTAAATAAACAATGTTTACACCAAATTAATGAATGAAAGACATATATTCGAACTCACATTTTCTATGTAACTATAATTATATATCATAAACACCAGGAGTGTATAAATATTTCCTTCAAAATCTGTTGACTTCACGATTTCTTGCATCTTCATGGCAGCTTACCTGGAATTCTGCTGAGGGTATTGTACCAAATCTATGTCAAGAATGGATATGTTATTTGGAAAAACATATAGAACAAAACTAACTTTTGCAAAGAAAATGGATCAAATCTCATGGGCAAGAAGCTCAATAACAAGGACAATCCATAAAAGTTTCATGCCTCTTTTGAATTAGCAAGGCAATCCCAATAAAGTTATTACCTGCATACTGAATTTACAAGATGTAAAAAGACGAGTTGATAATAACACAAGGTCTACGTTGGTACTGGTGCAATAAAGTTCCCGCTATGTGTAGGGTCTAGGCGAGGGTCTTATTATACACAGCCCTACCTTGAATTTCTGTCAGAGGCTGTTTACAAGGCGCGACCCCGTGACCTCTTGATCACATGGCAGCAACTTCACCAGTTACTCTAACGCTCCCTTTCATGGTCTATGTTGGTACCAATAACAGAATTTGGTTTCTGATGATTCCCATGCACTTCTGTATTTCACTGTAGATTGCTGAGTTCTGCGGGCAAGAGGGTTGCAAGCTTGCTACAGCAGAATCAAGCACTTTTGCCACATCAGCAGGTGGAAACTGTCGCTCTGTACACTTCTGCAATAATATACAATAGATGAACAAGTAATGTCAAAGCATAAATCAGGAGGTATTGTTGGGGATCACAGAAATATTCACATTTAAAATAATGGGGATAAAGGGCACCAATATTTTGTGGAAGACCTAAACAAGGAGGAAAACCATATCTCAAGAAGAGCAAATTGATCAGTACAGTGAGATTAGATGCACTCTACGCTCGAGTATCACAAAGTTCTTGACGCTAATACAATCAAAAGAAATCTCCTTTTGAACTTTCCTCGCTATAAAACCACTCAATTCTATGTTTCCCCTCGGATGTATTTCTCTCGTTGAATTGGAGTGATAAGCAAATGAAGAGGACACCCTCATTTACAGGGTTGCAAGCTTGTCTATGTCCAATTATAGTTGAATATCTCGACCTTTTTTGTCGTTGCAGACTTATAGTTGAAGTGGCCTATTGGTTGTGAAAGATTCATTTTTCCATTTGAAGCAAAATGAAAGGAAGGTTCCAAGACATCACTGCTCTTCTTCGGTTAATCTTCTATCCATATTTTCACTCTTTCAGCCAAAACACATTCCCCATGACCTCACCAGGAAAATATTCAAGTTACATGCCTTTTCCCTTCCTTCCAACCCTGGATTAATCTTCCAAGCTAAACCCTTTCTTCAATCACCACACCTGAATACTCAATCATCACTAGACAAACAGACCCACAAGAAAATTAAAAAAACTCGTCCAATAGATAAAAGTTTTTGCAGCTGAATCAGAACTCCAGTAAGGTCAGGGTTTGGAGTGCTCCAATCTAACTAAAACTATTCGAGCCAGCAAGGTTGTCCAGTCAAAAGTTTCGCGGTTTTTGTTTTGGGCTCTCTGGTCTCAGCATGCCATGTATTTCTGTTTATGAAGGTGGTAAATTGCAATCTGAAGTTCCAGAATCTGTTCGGTTCTTGTTTCCATAACCAGCCTTGTGATAGTGGTGTTATGGTGGTTGAAATTGATAAATACAGACTGAAGGGAAGAGGAGAAAAAGAAGGGTTTTTTTTCTTTTCTTATTTTACACGTCACTCATTTATTGGTGTCCATGCGGTTATGCACTCTTTGAATAGGAATCCGTTTTCTGAAAGATCCTAGCTTTCGTACTTTGGTGGGTCTACGAGATCCTTTCGATGACCTATGTTGAAGGGATATCTATCTAATCTGATCGATTGCGTAAAGCCCGCGGTACCAATGGAACCGGGGAAAGTATACAGAAAAGACAGTTCTTTTCTAATATATTAGTATTTTCTATTATATTAGATATATTAGACTATTATATTAGATTAGTATTAGTGATCCCGACTTAGTGATCCCGACTTAGTGATCCCGACTTACTAAGTCCTTTCTTCCGTGATGAACTGTTGGCACTAGTCTTACATTTTGTCTCTGTGGACTGAGGAGAAAGGGGGCTCGGCGGGAAGAGGAGTGTACCATGAGAGAAGTAAGGAGGTCAATCTCTTTCAAATATACAACATGAATTCTAGTAATGTAGTTGGACTCTCATGTCGATCCAAATGAATCATCCTTTCCACGGAGGTAAATCTTTGCCTACTAGGCAAGAGGATAGCAAGTTCCAAATTCTGTCTCGGTAGGACATGTATTTCTATCTTTTCAAATTTCTGGATTTGGTTGGATTTATTGGTTTCTTTTCCATGTCACGATGCACTTCATTGTGCAATAATTACATTTTGATGGGTATCTTATAACGTACAAGGTCAACTGAAGTGCCAAAATGAAAATTGGTGCCAACTTCAAGAAGGCTGTATATGTATAACATTTTTAACTGGAGATCATAATTATGTAACACAGCCAGAGACTATAAATTCTTTTTTCTCCTCCTCTTCCAAGGCTATCTAGCAATCACCGTTAAGGTAAAACATTGTGTAGAAAGTAGGATTGCACTTCTATCCATCAGTATATTGTATGAGTCTCTCCTTTTCTCTTTACTTATAAGTGATCTAAAATCACAATACCATGTCTACTTGTCTAGGAAACAGCCTCTCTACTTCTATGAGGTAGTGGTAAGGTCTGCGTACATTCTACCCTCCCCAGACCCCAGTTGTGGGATTCCACTTGGTATGTTGTTGTATTATTGTCTACTTGCGTAGATCTGTAATCAAAATTTTGGGAAGAATGGGAGCATCTTTAGGATGTTATGGAGCATTTTATGTCATGTAAAAAGAGACACTCAACACGGAAATCCAAAATCCAGTAAAGGACAGAAAGTGATAGGTAATTCAAGCAAGGCAATTTCCATTTCGGACATTCTAAAGCAATAATCATTTCACAATAGCCAGTCCAAAAAAAATTAAAAAAGCTAGGAAAATGTACTGGAATTATGGAATAAAGGAACTTGTCACCATAAGATGGGAAAAAAAGTAATTACCTGAATCATAACCAAAGTAGCAAGGCATTTTGAGATAAGTTCGGAAGGAATTTCTGCTTCATTTCTATCAGACGTATTCTTTGACTTAGGATCAGGTGGCTGCAACAGATCAATGCACTTTAAAATCAATTTATACAGAGAAGCATATAGCCACTAAGCAAACATGAATTAGTAAAAGAACTCACAGTGGGCAAGCAAGAGTCATCTAGCGGAATCCGAGCACTCACATAATCAATCTTATCAGTGGAGTTCTCTGTACCACTAAGTGAATTCATCGCCTACACAGATAAATTAATCAGAATCTAAACAAATCTACAAGACATTTAACCACACGCAGAAGAAATTGACAAGGTGTTGAGGTCACAAAAACAACAGAAGAAACATAATTAATATTACGTGTGCACTACACATACATAATAAACATAAATAATATTTCTCTCTATACTTTGATCCCGATCCTGATGTATTTTTCCAAGATATTTTAATCTGGTTATATACATGAAAATGAATTAATGATAAAACATATATGCAACATCATATTATTTTTAAGTGGAGTCAAAGGGCCCAAAAGTTTCAAAAAGTCCCAGACACAAGAATTATTTTATTGAAAAATGCTCAAGACATCATCAACAGATCTAGCTAAATTAAAATGAAAAAGCATCCCAACTTCGACAATCAGAATAAAATGTCATTCTTAGGAGTTCCAAAATAAGATGTAATACAGGGTACCTATTAGAAATTCGGAGAGTAAGCAACATTATTGACAGAAAGGGAAATATCTTAAGTGTAGACCAAATCCTAGAGAGCAAATAGGTAAAACCCAGTAAATATTAACTTATGCAAAAGTCTCTCACCTCAGATTAAAGAGATACAAAAGCATACTACCATGAATTTCATTTATATTGATTAAACAATGAACAAGCATCATTACGAAGTGTGATGTCTGTCATGTTTTAAATGCTATTACTGAAGAGCAAATGGATGACTGCATTCTGATGAAACACATTTAAATATCCCCCAATCTGTTGAGGTCAGGAACAACTCAACCAGGCAACCATATGAATGAGGTTCCCGAAGAAATTTATACATATTGACATGTTATGAATCATATCAAGCTTTAGAATTTTTCCAAAACATCATCTTAAAACCGGTTTGGATCACACCAACACTGCTTTTAGAAAGAATTCCAACACAAGTAACAGTTGATTGACCGTGTACCTGCACGGCTGCATCTACCATAGTCCGGGCTTTGATTTTTGAACTTTCTATTATTTCGTTAACAATGAATCCTGATTCCTGGGGCTGACTAGTACAACGATCATAAGTGCTCACAGCACTAGGATCAACACAATTTGTCACTGGCCTTCGCCATGCATGTGGCATGCTTCCAGGATAGTTATTCCTCTGTCTCAAGCGATATAGAGCAGAAGAAACCTGCCAAACCAAATGAATGCTATAGCGAACTTCGTGCATCATACAAATTTAAATTCTAATAAGAGGACAGACATACCTGCTCATTGACTTCATTTAACTGTATTAGCACGGCCGCATATTGCTTCTTGAAAGGCTCTGAGTCTTTAAGAGAACAGTCATTGCCATTTTGATTTTCCACATCATCATTCATGCGCCTCAACTCTGAAATCACTGCATCCTACAAGTTCAACCCAATGTCATGAGCTTACTGCATATCTAGCACAAAATATTCATGCTTCTTATATGTATACTATAACATCGACTAGAGAAACACATCTTTTGACAAAAGTCCCAGAACACGTGTCGAAATACAAGAACAGCCAAACTTAACAGCCACCTCAAAATAAAAGAAAAGAAGCAGTACAACTCTAAAACCGAAGAAACTAGTCATCTATATGTTGTGGCATCTGTTCCTCAACCTCAGGCAAAACATTAAACACAGTTTTTCTCATAAACAAATACATGCTCAATGAAAAACCTCCACAGATATTCTCAAACTAGCATATGCTTGTTTGTAGTAGACTAAGTTCTATAAAGCTTCTTCCGCCTTTGTTTTTTAAAAAGTTAGAGCCTTGAACTGCAGGTTCATGAAAAGTTGCCCCTTCTACAATTTTTTTCTTGTTCTTATTTCTACTCAAATAAACTCTTCAATTTTGGAAAAGAATTATATTTCTCCATCATTAGCTTATACTAATAATGCTGACACGAATGCCTGCAAGTTTTATTGTAATTCTATTTGGTTGAATGAAAGAACTTACTTTTGAACTTTGTGATCATCTCATTCAACAGTTTTAACTTTTAACTTTAAAATGTTAAAAGCAACACATTTATTTATTAATTATAGGTTTGGAACACCCTTCCTGGCATTTGAAAACTTATTATTCGCTAAAGAGTCAAACGCCCCACATGTTACAGATTAGGGAAGCATATTCACAAATTTTCTGAAAGTTCTGCTTTTCTCTCACAGCAGGAAAATAAGATTTTGGAAGGATGTGTGGTTGGCTCATTCACCACTCAAAAATTTTGCAGCATCGTTTCTCTTCACAATGAGTAATCGCTGATTTATTCACTGATTAAGGTTAGACTCTCTCAGGAAGAATTTGAATGATTTGGAAGTGTCTAGGACTTGGGAGTTGTTATCTACATCAAATATCTCCCTGGGCCACCAGAAAGTGGATTCCATAATGTGGCGAGCAGACCAAATGTCTTTGTTTGGTGAAATCATGCCACAAGATGTTCTCTTCTAATTTTTTTTTTAAGAATACAAGACAGTCTTTTAATGGTAACAGTGATTCTTGGCCTTAGTAAAAAAAGGGTCAACAATGCTCCCTTGAAACTATACTGGTTCTCCGGGTTAGTAGGGCAAGGAAGGCCTGCCTCACCCAAAGCAATCTTCAGAGAAGAGGATGTCAACTTTGTTGCAGATGTCCTCTCTGTGAAGACCTTCCTGAAGATGCCTATCACCTCTTTCTCCACTGTGAAACCACATTTCAGATGTGGAGTCTATGCCTTTCTCCACTCCAGAGTTTCTGAATTCTAATGTATTGGAACATAAGTGGACTAATGTGTCCCTCAAAATTTGGTATGTTATAGCCAAAGCAATAGGTGGATTATCTAGACAGGAAAAAACCACAGAACTTTTACAGGAAAAAAGAGAAACATTCTTAGCCTTAAAGACCTAGTATCGTAGAAATAAATATAGCCTAGCTAGATTTGCTCCCTGTAATTATATTATAATCATAAAATTGATTTTCTTTCCTAGGAACAGGACAGTTAAACTTAGGTGTTTAAACCCCAATAGCTGAGAGAACAGTCAAATTCTGTTCTCTCTCGATCTCGCTTTCTTTCTCACATACAAGATACAGCTATCTTGTTAGATTTGATCGGAGAATTCCACGACTTGTAATTATGTTTGTCACACCAACTTACTGCCTCTTCTCATCTAATACAATACGTTATCACTATCAAAAAAAGAAAGTAACACATTCCCTCGCATGCAAGCCTAATTAGTTTACTTGAGTCAAGTATATGAAAATATTTCCGACTTTGGGAGCCGGTGAGGTTTGAATTCAGGATCAATGTTGCTACGATTCAGACTTTGGGTGCCGGTGAGGCTTGAATTCAGGATCTATGTTGTTATGATTCCATGTTGAAGTGTGTGACCAGCTAATGTAAAGGCTTAAGTTGGAGAGAGAGCACTCATTTAGGTTCACAACAATTACACAAACAGATCATGGAGAGAGAGAGAGCCACCTAGTTTTCATTATATATTCTTCTTTCATGATCATATAAATAAAGAAGTGAAACACAATTAATTTTGCAACCTTTTTGTCTAGTGCACGAGTGAACTCAACAAGAGCTTGTACATCAGCTTCCTTTGCTTGAATTTGAGCAGCAACAGAAAGCTTTGAATATATCATCTGTTGCTGTGCAGTGGTTTCCATGATTCCAGATTTACAATGCATATCAGCTTCTGCTGAAGCCACCTGACCATCAAGGTACTCATAAATTATATGGAAGGATAATATTAAGAAGCATAAACAAAATATTACTCATCCTTCTTAATTATGTGAAAAAGAAATTGTCACACACACCAAGGGGAGTAATGGTCAACTCTCTGAGGGTTTTCACAAGGTATATATCAATTATGGTATTACAGAGATTTTCAGATCAGGTATAAAATTGATAATCATGAAATCTACCAACTCTCATGTTGAATATATGGTTTTCCATTATAAGGTAAATCGAATTAAGATTCAGCTTTCTAAATCAGAAAGATTAAATATAAAATCCTTTCTGTTTAGGTGGCCTACTTTGACATAGTATTTAGCCTCAATTAACCAATTAGGATATTTGATGAATCTGAAAATATACAAATAATAAAAGGTACATAAGGGAGAGTATAAGGAGAACCAACCTTTGTCTGCATTAGGAGATTACTGATGGGATGACTTGGTGGGGAGAAAAGAGAGAGAACATCTCCATTCTCCATGTTGTCACCAACTGGGAATTTCATAAACTCATTAGCTCGTTCATTCAAGTTGAACTCATTGAAACTCTCCAAAAACTTATCAACACCATCTGCATGTCTTCTCAGAGATGTGGGCATGTTTTCAAATGGATTTAGAGGCATGCATTCATAGTCCTGCCAGAGCATAAAATGTTCCCATAAGTCATCAGTCCAGAAAACAACCACTGGAGAACCAAAAGTACTGAAATACCAATTCATACACATGTTATGAACCAAGGACCCAAGCTATTTACGAGGGCAAATAAGGTTTGTCTTCCAACAGGAAAAAGAGATTAGACGCAAGAGTGTAATACATTCGTTCGTTGAGTAATCCATTTAATTTAGTTATGTATTTCTTATTTCTTTTTTCTCGCATTCAGAAGCATCCTCAGAAGAGGTATTAGAGTTGCCATATTTGGAGGATAGGACCAATGTGAATACATTTGGGACTTACTTTAACATAGCCTAACTACTAAGTTTATTTCTCCCACTTTATGAGATGGCTTTGAAAGGAACCCGAAAAAAAAAACAATCAACTACTCCTAAAACCAAGCTAGTTGAAATTGGCCATATGAATATTTGTACCCATCAGCGGTCAGCCCTATTAAAGCCTACCTTATTCAAATGGTAAATCATGTCTTAAGAAGGCAAATGAGAAATTCTAAAACTAAAAGATTTCTTTAAATCTTACACTCTCTTGTACAGTGAACCAACAAAGAGTATAACTCTAGTCAAACTTCGCACCTAATACAAGTGTAATAGAAACTAAACCTTAATTCTAAACTAGTTGCAATTGCTTATATGGATCCTTTGATTCCATTTGTGCTCGATATTTTAGCTAATACACTAGGGCGATCAAGGACATGTATGACGGCGCCAAGACCCGAGTAAGGACTGTGGAAGTAGGATAGACTCAGAGCATTTCCTAGTAATGATGAGGTTGCACCAGGGATCAACTCTTAGCCCGTGTTTATTTGCCTTCTTGTTGGACGAATTGACACAACACATCCAAGGTAAGGTGCAATGCATATGTTATTTGTGGATAACATAGCTCCGACTAACGAGACCCTTGTGGAGGAGTTAACGCTAAGCTGGAGGTGTGGAGACAGACCTTGGAGTCTAATGAGTTTAGGTGGAGAAGAACTAAGATAGGATATTCAGAGTGCATGTCCATTGACATAGCATCAGAGACTAGTGTGGAAGTAGGGCTTGATACACAAGCAATCCCAAAGAGAGTCTCAAGCATCCTGGCTCAATAATCCAAGGAGAAAGGAAAATTCCTACTGGTGAGGGGTGGATGAAATGGAGGCTTACCACCAGAGTCTTATGCAATAAGAAGGTGCTAGCAAAACTTAACGGCAAGTTCTATAGAGTGGTGGTTAGACCTACTATGTTGAATGCGGTGGAGTATTAGTCAATCAAGAAATCTCATGTCCAGAAGATGTATTACAGAGATGAAGATGCTAGATGGATGCATGACCATATAAGAGGGATAGAATTAGAAGAAGATACTCAAAGCAAGGTAGGAGTGGCCTCAGTGGAGGACAAATTGCAGGAAGCAAGGTTGCGATGGTTCAGGCATGTGAAGGGGAGATGCATGGATACTCTAGTGCGGAAGTTGGCTATGGATGGTATTAGGCAAGGTAGAAGTAGGCCGAAGAAATATTGAGGAGAAATGATTAGACAGGACATAATGCAGTTGGAGCTTACTGAGGGCGTGCCTTAGATAGGTGGTTGTGGAGGATACGAACTGAGGTGGAAGGTTAGTAGGTCGTTGAGTGTTATCTCGCTTATATTTCCTTGTATTCATACTATTACTCAAGGAGTTTCTCATCCCTTGATGTCTATTATTACCTGTTGCTTCGTGCACTTCAATTATTGTGTTATTTACATTTCTTTTTTCAGCATGCTCAAGGTCTGTGTACAGCCTACCCTACCCTACCCTACCCAGATTAATAAACCGACCTAATAAATTTGCTCATCTATAAGAAATTCCTATATGATTTATACCATAGTTGTGGGGTTACACAAGGTATGTTGTTGTTATAATAGACTTCAAGAGATTATACACCCTTTGGTACAACTTCACCAATATGATATTAGATCTCTTGGGTTCTTTTTCTATCATCTTCAATGATCATATTGTTGCACCTAAGGAAAAAAGCATATGTGGGTCTATGTAAGATGTTAGTCAAACCATCTAAAGATACATTCTCATTTTACCCTCTGTGTGTGTTACTTGCACCACTGTAATCATTTCTAATCTTGTTCCAGAATATAGTATGAGCATATATTAAACAATAATGAATTACCATGACAAACTCAACCCCAAGCTCAGGTTGGTCAAACTGAACACGACATCTGGAGCGATCAACTGTTAGCACATTCCCATCATGAATCTCTCTTGTTTTTGGATGAATAGCAATGACACGCTGCCCAACTGACAATGGCCTTGCAAGATCTGTAGGTAGCCCTTCTCTTTTACCTTCACGAAGTTCATTATAATGTGTTCTGACAGATTCTCGGTATTGATTAAGCTTCTCCTTTTCTTCATTCAAAAATTGCTCAGAGAATCGGCGTGGTCTTCCAAGAGAACTACATAAAGGTGAGAATTCAATGGACCATCATTAACATACAAATAATGCACTTACTTAATATTTAGGATTTGCCCAGGGAATAGAAACTTCACGTTGCAGCGAAGTTGAGAAACTACCTTCTTATGACACCCCACTCAACACGAGTTAACCTTGGAACATGTCCCAATCCAACATGATTAAGGTACTCCACAAATTCCCTTTGGGCAAACCAGGGGTAGTCAATCGCACTGTAGAACCACTCATTGATACACCAACTTCGAACCTGATGTTTGTAAAGGCAATTGGAAATCTTTTCCTGCATGCGATGTCTTCAAGTTAAATAGTGATCATATCACGAAGATGCACTAAAACATGGACAAAGGTGCATAACTAACCTTAAGACTGAATGCTCTGTCATGAAATGCAGTGATGGATGCACTGGTATCATCCAAACTTCTATCATGACTCTTCAAATTTTTTTGTCTTTGAGGTTTTTTCAGATCCATCTTGCGCCTGCTTCTGACTTTAGCAGGTAAATTAACCTGGTTTTCTGCAGGAATCTGTGCAGTTGATTGAGCTGAATCACTTTGTTCTGTTCTTGGATCTGCACATGATGCATGCTCCTGATCTTTGATTAATTTCGGTGATACGCTCTGATTGGATCTTTTACCCTTATTGGTGGACTTCTTTGGTAATTCTTTTGCCTATAGGAGAAAATAGATCACGTCAAATTAGATACAGCGCAGCTGATGAAGGTATCCAATCTGGCAAAATGTTTAAGGCAATGGCTCAAGGATATGTCTAAACCTCTACACAATCATTTGAAATAGACAAAAATAAGAAAATCACCTCAGCTTCCTGAGAGTCGGTGACTTCATTGTTCATATAACCTTCAGTTTTTCGAGCCTGAAAGATTATCGGCAGCATTGTTACATATCATTTACCTCTCAGTTTATTGATTAAGGATGCAAAGCTACCTCCTAATACCTTAGATGACAATGCTTTCTGTGCCCTCCTCACCTGCTTTGTTTCCGGAACAGCACTAACATCAGTAGGTCTAACTTTTCCCTGCTTTGGTGTCTTGCTGGAAACAACTCCAAACTTTGACACAGGTTGACTCCATCTTGATCCGAACCCTGCTGATCCACGTTTGTCTCTTTGTTTGTTTGCAGGCAATGCTTCTAAGGAGCCAGATTCATCAACATGATCATCAATTGCATCGTTGACCATGATCATTGACTCTGAAACAAAAAATAATAAATAATCTAATATATTCACAATTCCAACAGGGAATAACGACTGAAAAATCAAGTAAAAACACATAAACTGCGATCAAGACACAGGAAAGTCACCATAAGCTTCAATTTTTTATTTAAAAAAAATAGTAAAAGAAAAAACAAACCTAAACACCGGGAGTGAAAAGCACAAGATTAGCAACATCAGAACATGATAAGATGGAAGAACCCACACTTGGGTCTACGAGATCCAGGATTTTAAACTTGCTTCAGTATATTCAGAATTCAGCATACTTTAGTGATGACTTACCATCAAGATCCTAAATCTGTGACCTCCTTAACTTTTCCTAAATAATTCACAGGATAAATCCTGATAACTGAGATCAAAGTAAATTTAAAAATCTTAAGTTCCAAATAACAAGATAGAAGACCTGAAATGTATGACCACCAATGGTTGTGGCAGTGGAATGTAAAGGTTCCTCCGTCTTTAACCAGAGTTTTGGGTTCGACCCTAGGGAATGGAGTCCTCATTGGTACGGAAAGTTAATTCCCACCCACCCCAACCTAATAGCGAGCTTTCATCAGCCAAATATGGACTAGTGTGGCCAATAGGGTCCAGACACCAAATGGTTAACCAAAAAAATGCATAGAGGTTAAAGTCATTAAAAAGCCAGGCTGAGACAGCGAGAATGTGAAAGGGGGAGAGAGATACTACCAACACCCAGCATCACTCCATTAGTCAAACAAGCAAGCTTCCACACAAAGATCTATAGAAACAAAATATATATCCTTACCATCTTCATTTTCTGTTGTTGGCATCATTAGGGACAAATCAGCCAAAGTTTGCAGAGCATCAAAAGGGGAGTCTTCGTCTACAAGAAAAAGAAAAAGAAAATTAGCAGATTTATCCTCTAGTTTAGATCATTCTACCAAGATATATAACAGCTTCAATCCGAGGTGGCAAAATTAGCCCATGAAATCATAACCTGCTCAAGTTTGGGCTGATTATTGACCAGCCCATCAAAGTTTGGGTTGATATCTAGCCCAAATTGATCTTATGAAAAATCTAGCCAAAATATTTTCAAAAAACATCTTATTTTATTTGATATATAATACATAGTAATAATAAAGAAAAATAGTAATTATATAAGGTACTAAAAAATTATAAAAGAATAAATAAAGCAATTAAAACTTAGTAAGAGTTGTCAGTCGGGTTATTTAGCCCACTCAATTATCAAATTAGCCCATTTTGACGTGCCCAAATTCACCCCAACCCGCCCATTCGCCACCTATAGTTTCAATCATATAATATTAAGTTTACTTTCTTATTTTTTGAGATTGGCATGATAACAGCTTTACAATCAATTTCTTTTTGTTACCAAAATAGCATGCAGCTTCTCATTGTAATAACAAAACTCGGACAAATAATTCCTGCTTTACAACTAGGAAAACTAATGAGAGAAGAACAAACAGTAATTTGAAAAAATAACAGAACATCAATGGATCTCCTAAGCCCTAAGTTGTCCAGTACTTGCATTTCAGACTCCTTTTATCCACCTTTTCCTGATGTGTCAGCCTTTTGCAGATGAAGCAACTCCCTATAGATTAATGTCATGAAAGTAGTGTTCTGATCTAGTGCCAGCCAAAGTAAAGCCTTGTCAGGTGAAAAACTGGAGCAAAGGAAGAAATCCCCGAGAATGGCAATACAGCTTAGCTTACTTCGACTTCGACGGCATAAAGGAAGAGAGTGTTGAAAGGCTTGGGCAACTTTATTTGATGGTTAGCGTTAAGGTTTAATTTTGATGAGACCGAATTAATGTACGTGCGTGTTTTACATGTGCACGAGTACAGGAAAATTCTATGAAGGGAAGTTGACTTACTAAAAAAGAAGTTTAAGGGGAAGAAAACAAATAATAATAATCTTCCAACACTCATTTACAGGAAACTTCCTATCAAGATGGGAGAAGGAAAAACAAGAAGGGGTAGCAAGGATTCACACGCAAGCACTAAGGAAAGAAGACGATCAGGATTTCAGTGCATCAATTAAGGCAAATCGAAACACATCTATGGAAACTAGTACCACGAGCTCAAGTTCATTGAAACCCTAGAAGCAGTGAAGCTAACCAGTTGGTCGAGAAAGGTAATGCAGATCATCGCATCAACGTCAAAGAATGGAACAATTGATTTTGCTGATAACTAAATCAGTTCAAATGAATGATGAAGTGAATCTGATTATCCTCCAAAGTCCAATCAATACGTATTTCTTCTTTTCTTCTTCAGTTTTCTTCTTCCTGCGTTTCTTTTCCTTCTTCTGCTTAAGACTTTAGCGTTACTTCGACCTCTGTCTTTTCCCTCACTGTTTTGACTTTTATTTTGTATGTTTCTCATTCAAGATCTACACTTTTAGTATCTACTATCTATTTTCAGTTTTTGAATTGAAATATTTGCTAATATGTTATTATAAGATTTTGATTATTTATACAGCCATTTTTTGGTATTAATTGAGGTTGTACTCTAAAAAGGCGAGCGCCTCGCCACTCGGGAGAGGCAGACCCTTGTCGCCTTTCTTCATCCAAAACACTGATGTTGACTGTTTTATGTAAGTACTTACTAGGCTGGCTATTCTAATGCTAAACTTGAATCTCTCAAGGAAGATCTTATGGCTTCCACCATGTGCACTGTAGAGAAAATTCATGATACTACAAAGAAAACAGGTGTTTGTGCTTCTCGTCTCAGGAGAAAAGCTGGATATGGTGATCAAGAAAGATGTCAAACATTTTGGCGACCTTTCCACCAAAATGTCTAACAAGTTTGAGGAGATCTGTGGTGTTGTTGGCACAAAGTTTGATGCAATGAAGGAATCCTATTGTTAACACCCTAGTGTACATTCTTAGGCCCCATTAGATGTTTGCTGGATTGTTTTAAACTTTGTGTTTTCTGAACATAAGTCCAGCTGATTATTATTTTGCCTGTTTTTCTGCTTTCACAATCACTTTTTGCTCGTTTTATGCATTGTGTAAGAACTATAAGTCTATATTTGTGGTAATTGCCTCTGTGTTATTTGTGGTGGCACAAATTCCCTGTTTGTTGATGGCAAAGGGGATAAAAACGAGCGCACAAAAGAGTCAAAACTTCAAGGGGGTACAATAGGTGCTCTCATTCAGGGGGAGTAAACTAAGGAGAAATCTACCTAGTATGCCATCCCGATAAGCTACTTAACTCATTTAACAACGTTGTATTTAAATTCCATCTGTAAACAATATTTAAGTTTTTAAATTACAATATATATCTTCTTCAAAAATATATTCTTGAATTGAATATTGTAAGTTTTGAATATTGAATGCTAGAGTTAGTAATTGAATATTATAAGTTTGATTTGAATATGGTAATTAATTTTCTAAATATTAATTACTTCACTTTTGATTTGAATATTGTAGTCTTTTTTAATATTGTTGTTTTTATTTGAATAATGTGGATTTGAATTGAATATTGAAGTTTTTAATTAAATGTTGTATTTTTTTCTTGAATATTCTAGTTGTTCGAATACTCATTTTTAACAAAATACTGTAGTTTGTAGTTGAATATTATAAGTTTGATTATTCAATATGTATTTTGTTCTTATATATTTTCTAATGGTGGCATGGTAACAGTTGTCTATTTTCAGGCATCAATTGTTAATCGATGCTAAATTTTCGGAATATTAACCCATAAAACACGCTGCCGCCAGTTTTATATTTTTACTACGCTTGGTATAGGATGTCAATATTTATAGGATTTTCTATGTAATTACAATAATTATGTATATTGTGAAAAGAGAATCAGTATGATGTATAATTATGTTTTTCCTCTAAACTAAGTGCTTACATTTAAGGGGAATCAAGTCACTGCGAAGTCTGGAGATATTACAAACAGAGAAGTTGACTATGAGTAATAAATTTTCCAATTGTCGTCATCAAAAAGGTGGGAGATTGCTAGTGTTTAGTTTTAACGAAGACAAACTAATGTACATGTGCGTTTTGCATGTGCATGTGCAAGAATACTGGAAAATTCTATAAAGGAAAGTTGACTTATTAAAAGAGAATTTTAGGGAGAAGAAATTAAATGAGTATCTTCCAACACTCATGGAAAACTATCAATCAAGATTGGCTAACGAAAATAAAGAAGACTTAGCAAGGACTCACACGCAAGTGCTAAAGAAAGAAGACCCAACAATTCTTAAAGGTCAAGATTCACATCTATGGAAACAAGTACTAAGAGCTCAAGTTCATCAAAACTCTAGACAGTACGACGAACCAAGTTTGGAGATATGCTCAACATTACTAGATCCAACAATTCTTAAAGGTCAAGATTCACATCTATGGAAACAAGTACTACGAGCTCAAGTTCGTTCAAAACCAAGACGGTCACAAGCTACAATGAACCAACTTTGAAGATCTGCTCAACATAACTAACGGAAAGCTCTAAACTTATTCTTGAAGAGATCAATCTAACTTCTCTTTCCAAAGATCAAAACTCTTGGATTGCCATCTCCGTCAAGAAGTTCAAAGCCTAGTTCAAAGACTACTTAAAAGTTATTCGAAGAAAGATGGAAGATATACTTTCGTCTAAACCTTCTCAAGCTCCTTTGTTCTCCTCTTAATAAGCATAGTATTTCATTCTAGATTTATTGTGTACCCGAAAACGAGAACAAAAGATATGGTTGGTGAGGCATTGATCGAAAGTCATGAGAAAAGAGATTCGTACACAAAAAAGAGAAAAAGGATGATATTGTTGGTGAGGCGTTGATCAAAAGCCACGAGAAAAGAGATATAGACGTTAGAAATACACTATATCACAATTGTATAAGTCAAATCTCAAAGAGCTAAACAACGAACACTTTTACAACCCAAGGGAAATGGACTAAGATGCACATAAGATCCCAATGTCTCTTTTACTTTATGCTCTTTTGAGTGTTCTTTATTGCCTTCCTAAATAGTTGACTAGAAAATCGAAAAAGAGTCCAAATCACCCATACACACCTCTTGCACTTTCATTAAGCCGTTAAGAAACCTATAGATGTGTTTTCTTTTGTAAAAACTTTTATCCATCCATTTTAATGGCATGTCAAGAATATCAGGAGAAGGGTGAATGGAGGAGTAATCTGTACTAGACATAAAAAGGAAGGGGTTGTAAGGGGGTGATATTTGAGGCTTACTATAACACCCTAGGTGAATTCCACATGATAAAATACAGAAGAAATATGGATATATAAGAAAGCAAGCCTTAAGCCTTAAGACCCTGGCAACACATTTTAAACCCCCGCGGGCCTAGACCCAAAAGTGGACAATATTACTAGTGGGTTAGGCTATAACAAATGTGGTATCAAAGTCATTATGCGTGCAACCTTGAACAATGCTGGGAAAAACCTCAGCGAGGATACTAAGTCCCTAAGGGGGTGTATGTAACACCCTAGGCAAATCCCATATCGACAAAACATGGGAGGCTTAACACTAATCTGGCCTCTTACTTACTAGATACACATATTCGGTTTCTTGTAACAGGAGCAGATGTAATTCACGATTTTGCCATGCCTTCACTAAAGTCTTAGACCCTAATGATGCATTTTATACCTGTACAAACCAAGGCCCAAAGGGAACAATATCACTAGTGGGCTAGCTGTGCCATTAACATAGCTTTCTACTAACGAACATAGAGATACGATACGATACAATATACATGCATGTACATAGAAATTGAAAGAATAAATGGCCATTGTGATGAAACTAAAGATTGTTGGTCTCTTCCCAAGGGAATTAGCCTAGTTGGACTTGGGTTAGTGCAATAGCAACCACTCATACTTATTGATCAGCCCTCTCATCAAACTAGGCCAAATGTCCAAATCCTATTAGGGACTCGAGTTTCCTTCTGTTTCCAAGAGTATATTCCCTTCCCCTTTTTAAATTAATGGTGAGAGATAAAACAGAATAATCAAAGAGGACAGAAAGGAACATATATAATGCTGTTAAAATTACTGGAATGGAAAGTTCTGATGAACAGTAATCTTACAATTTAATTATTTTTCAGAATTCAGTAATTTATAGAACTTTGTAATACCTCTCCTGAAAAACATCTTTTTGCTCCGTGGGAGATTGCTAGTGTTTAGTTTTAACGAAGACAAACTAATGTACATGTGCGTTTTGCATGTGCATGTGCAAGAATACTGTTTGCTCCTCTTTCTAGGGCCTTGTAAGGAGGTCCTTGAATTCTTTTCATCTGAGGCCTCCATTTCAAGTTTACCCCTCACTGTGTGCAATCTTTGACCTTCTTCTGTACCACTACATGCCTCTTTGATATCATCAAAATGGTTGTCACCATTATCAACTTCCAACTTTTCGCCATAAGGTCTTCTTCCCTTCTGTGCTGATCGACTAATGGTTTCAGTTTCCATCAAATCAGTTTTACACCGCAACAGCTCTCCAGTGTCTGCTTCCATGCTTCCCTCTTCTTCGTCCACTTCATTATGGAGAAGCTTTCCATCGCCCATACCCATTTTAACACGCTAGTTGAGAAAACAAATAAGAAAAAATCAAAAAAGTTGATCACATAGTTTATGGAGATACGTCACAACATGAAATGAAACTTGAGCACTACCTTTCTTCCAGCAGTCTCAACAGGTGAGGACATAGCACTGTCTGTCCAACGATTAAGTGTCTGAGAGACCTGAGGAGAACCAGCTCTTTGTGAAGCTTCTGTTAAAGCTAATGCTATCTTCACATCATCATCAGTGTCATCTGCCTGAAGTTTCAAACTCCGCCTGCTTGGAGAAAAAGACTTCTCACCCATGGGATTTTCACGTGAAAAAGAAACAGGAAAGCGTGGGGTTCTTTTTCCAACGGCACGAGGCCGACTTCCTGAAAAGCAACTCCAGCAAAACTTCATCAATAATATTATACATGACAAGGGCTCAATCCTTGGATAAAAGAAGAAGAAAATACGCTTCTATCCTGGATTCCAGATAAATATTTGAAAAGCAATATTTTGTTTGTCAACATTCAAAGCAGTCAAGCCTCCATTCAGTGAGTAAATAGATCATGTGAAGGCAGCTAAAAGAAATGAAACCCTGAGAAAAGCTACTACATTGCATGCAAGTAAGAGGCACTGATGACAGCAAAATGTATGCAAGAATAACAAGTGAAAAAGATCCTAGTCTAAGTCCAGCCAGGAGATTCTTTAAAGATATTTTATTCTTTTTTCAACAGGAATAACTCTTCATTTATTTTATCCCTTTTGTTTTGTTGCGAGAGGGGTAGAAGGGACAACACACCTCCTGAACGCTTCTTCTTCAACAAAGTTAAACAACCATGAGTAGCTGCTAACGTTGGGGATGACACCTCATATGTTTTAGAAACATTAGGCTGAATCTTAACCCGAGGACGTTTTTGAGGTTTTCTAGACGTTCCAGCATCCTCATTACTTTCTTGCTCACTGTCGCTTGCTGCCTGACATCCAATAGAGAAGTTACTTCAACAGAAAAATACACAAAACTAAAACTCAGGTACAATAATCCACACTGGGACTCAGAAGCCATGAACAAATATAAAATAGCATCGATAAGATACTCGCTTCTCTTTAGAAAAGTTTTTGTAGTCAACAATCAAAAGTCAGAACAATGCTTTGCTATGGCCTAATGCATAGAATCATCTTTCCTGACGTTTATTTAGAAACAGTTTGCAAAGAGCTTTCTGTTCAAGACAAACGGCATTTTTCAAATGAAGTATACGAGTAATTCCATACACTGATGCAATGAAGCTAAAATCCTGGTATCTCTCATGTGCAACACTACTCCCTCAGCTTGAAAAAAATAGGAACGGGAAAAATAAGTCTGATGAGTGTAGAAGGGAGTGAGAGATGGCAGATAAAACATATAGTACACACATGTTCCTCTTGCTCAATACTCTTAAATCTCAAACCTTACCAAGTTGCAGTAGTGATCAGTCATCATGGCAATCAACCCAACTACAGATGCAGTCCCCTCTGGAAGAGATAAATAAGCCTGAAAATACAGTAGAATAGAGTAGGTAATTTTCATCTTCATTTTGTAAAACTGAATATATTCATGCAGATTAATTATTCATGGTCAGTTGTTCTAAAAATTTTAATCTTATAATAATATATCCACATCAGAATGATCAAATTGATTGTTCAAATTGTTGCTGACAAGATGATGGAAAAAAATAACCAGACCATGAGTAATGATTTTTCTTAGACAGAGACAATAATTTACGACGATTATTATGGCAAGTGATGCTTTTATGTATATAACCATGTAAGCATAAAATGACCGCAAGCTAAGTGATAATTTTTTTTTACCCCAAAAAATTAGTCCAGGAGATGATTCGAATTCTCTTCTGAAAGAGATAGCTCTTTCTTAGTGACATGCGCTTCACCAGGAAACAACAGTTCTCTATTTTAAGTGCAATGGAGTATGGAGAACTGTTCCACTGTATTAATGCAACATACTAGCATCAACAAGAAAATGAACAAATCATTTAACCCACTAATAACGCAGATTTTTGACGCTGAGAATCATTTTGATGCAAATCTTTTCAAGTAATATCAATTACCCACAGGATTGCTTTGTTCCATATAAGGAGCCAGAAAAGTAAAATAAAGTAGCACGCAAAAGTTGACTAAACTGGTTGAGATGACATGGAATCTGGGTACTGCCCAAACAGAGAGAGGAGGATAGGCCAAATTAAGGAAACTAAATGAATGATAAAAGTGTTAAATTTCTAGTTACAGCAGAATAAAATGTTATAAAAGAAAGAAAGAAAAGAATACAAGTCATTATTTTTTGATAGGTGTAATATAATAGTCAATTATTGCTAACAGATATAGTCCTCCCGCAAAAGCTGGGGACTTTGTTATTTCCTTTTAACAGTTTCCTTCTCTTTTCCTACTAGTTGTTTTTATTTTTATTTTTGAGAAATCTGAACAGATAAGTATTCCTTTCCCACCATTCTTGTGGGGACACATCAATTTTACAGGGTACAAAACAGAAATTGTGTGTATGAAAGTGCTTGATTATGTGACAATCTCAGAGAACTCAAGGAACAGTACTTTTGGACGTCTAAAATCTATACAGCAGATAGTACAAAATAACAAACAGCAAGTACATAATAGACTGCACCTCATACTAAAACATCCACAGGCATCTAAGATACAAGAACGATGCACATATCGCCATATTAGCAATCATGACCACGCAAGACAAAGACTAAATTATTTCAACAGTAAGACAGGAAACAAAGGCTATGTGGACAATTGCAGGGAACGTAAAATAATTGCCTACCAGAAAAAGGGAGTGAATATCAGATGAATACAGCCCCACAAAATACACAACCCTAACCAGATTCTTATTAGAGTATTGTGCACCTCAACTCACTTATAATGAATAGTGTCACAAGTCAACAACATGAAGCGGTAGAACAAGATTCTCACAGATGGGCTCTCTCACCATGCAATCAGTATAGATGACATATAAATCCAGCTATAAATCAGCAGGAACATAGTTCGGAAAATGGATAAGAAGATGAAGATAAGCATTGCCTATCAAAATATATCACTTGATGATTTCATAAGCAAAGAGGATTTAATTATAACGATGCGTGTGACTTTGTTATCTACATTAAGAGCCTACCCTGTTCATCGTGTAAAGAACTTCCACCATCTCTGCAGTTCGGGGTTTCACTGCACCAGCAACCTGTAATAAGTATAAAGCAGCTTTCAGAGGCAAGCATTAGAGATCAAGCAACAGCAAATATATGCAAGTTACTGGGGATATGCAATAAACTTCAATAAATGGATATACTTTGAATTTGGACAGACCTTTTTCCAATCTTTACCATACTTGCGGTATGCTTGATAGAAGTGTGTCAGGTCTTCATCACTCCACTTGGGACCTAGCATGTCGGACAACTTCCGCTTCTACAGTTTAATAGAAAGAACCGTGTCAAAATGCGTACAGAATTCCACGAGTCCTCAAAGAATGCTTTGCATGTAACAACAATGGAACTAGATGAAATATGTCTCCCTTCTAACTGAAAACATTACCGCTTTCCTAAAGAAACAATTTGATTGACAAGAATAGGGAAGGAAGATCTGGACTTTAACATTCCAGCATATTCTCAACCTTTAGTAAGAGGAAAGCTGTGGAAAATAAAATAGGAGCCTTCCCCACATAAGAAACTTCCATTTAATCCATCTGAATTATGTGAAAGTCAAAACCAAACTTTTTTTCTCATTCCATGTTCTCCTTTTCTTTCAAAGAAACACATGCAGGAAAATGTCTTCACTTCATTGACACATTCCTAGCGATGACCTGACATCCTTGATGAAGCCATTCATCTTTCTTATTGTACTGTCTGCCTCTATTCATGTAATGTTACAAGAGCAAGCAAAAGAATGGTAGAACTCACCCGTTGCAAGCTTTTCTTCAAATGGTCCCCATTACCATCTTTACTGGGAGATTCAGTTGTAGGAGAAAAGCGCTTATTTACATTTCTAGATTTTTTTGCTGGAGCCATACCTAAAATCCTGGGAAACATATTAGGAACTAAAAAAGACAGAATCAGACAAGCAGCATGTAAGAGTCTATTTTACGACAATTGAATGTTTTGGAAAGTGAAAAACACCATAGGGAACAAAAACTTATTTTTATATGTATTAAATTATAGTTTCAGCAAATAAAGGTCCATGACATAGTTACTTGATTTTGTCAAAACATATCTACAAACAAATGGACAAAATTATACAAGTGAACAAGCATATACATTCAAAAAGGACCAATTCAACCCATGCTGAAAGATAACATCAATAACTCTTAGTA
Source organism: Solanum virginianum (assembly GCA_000787875.1). Taxonomy (NCBI): domain Eukaryota; kingdom Viridiplantae; phylum Streptophyta; class Magnoliopsida; order Solanales; family Solanaceae; genus Solanum; species Solanum virginianum. The sequence continues at coordinate 76,829 of DF358252.1, forward strand.
GGTGTGTTCATTGTAAGATACCGTACGGTTTTATTGTAAAAAATACTATACCATTACCAAGCTGAATTAATCTGGTATGGTTTGGTATTTTAATTTTGGTTTGTGAGATACGTTAAGTTGGTGACAATGATTTGTTCAATTTTGACGACAATGGAGGGTACTCTTGCAAGTTCCTGGAATAGCAATTTGAGGTCTTCATCCTTAAAACGAATTAAGTAGGTGTTTGCTCATAGGATTTGGGACCCCGATTTCACGTTTTGATTCGAAATCAAAGTTTGTCTATGAAATCTGAAAAAAAGTCTCAACATCAATATCAAATCAGAAATTCTCCAAACAGGTGGATTTCAAATTCCAAGTTGTGATAAAAAAGAACTTAATGCAAATTTTGATCCATATATTTTGTAAAAAATGATCCACCATTTTAAATTTCTTGAAAAAAGATTCATGCTTGATGTGAATAGATTGTTGGTACCGAGTGGAAGGATTATCTTAAAAGTAGCTAGTACTACTATTGTTGCTGTTTTGGACCAGTGAATCTTTTGCAAAATTATGTGTATTTGGAAGCTTGTGATAGGCAAATAGCATGTAAACACAAACATGTATTATAAAAAATTCATAGAGATATATGATTTATTAATGATGTGCCTTAGGATATTCTGATAACTTGTTTATGAACTAATGATTTGCTCATTTTCAGTAAGATTGCATAAGAGTTGGAGAAGCTTTAATAGGTTCCATAAATTGTGATATCTCTTGTTTATGAGACGAGATACAACTTAAGCAATCCACATTGCATGTCCAACAAAATTTCACAAATCAACCGGATTTCAAATCATGATTTGTGAAACAATCATTTAAAATCATGTCCAAATGGGCCCTAAGAATATAACATACAAAACATTACTGAAGCTTAATGGTTGCTCAGAAAGACAAGATTTAAAGGCAGAGGTAACGGTAATATAAATAATCTACATTTTATAATACTATATGCAATTAACTTAATTCAAGATTTATCTTAAGCAGCAAAGATTAGAAGGTCAAGTGTTGGCAGGAGAGATAGATTAGTTTTGGTAAATTGTTCAGCTTGAACCAAGGAAACAACATTTTGGACCTCCATATGTCTGCACGATACAGACTTTTGCTCAACCGTAGAATTAGACACGTATAGGTAAAGGATGCCATGAAAATATGAGAATTAGCAAAGCTTGTGGCCCAGATAGTATTCCCTAGATGTTTGATGTCTTGGAGAGGTTGGAGTAGAATGACTCACCAATTATTAAATGTTATCCTAAGAAGTGGTAGGACGTCTTACTAGTAGAGAAACACTATCCTGATTCAAATTTATTAGAACAAAGGAGATACTCAAAATTGTGTGAACTACCGTGGTATTAAACTCGTAAATGAAACTCCACGAAACAATGTTAGAGGCTTAGAGCATTGACTTAGAATATGACAAGAGTACATCTGCAATGGAGGCTATATTCTTGGTAAGAACATTGATGAAAATTTGTTGTTGAAAGAATAAAGATCTACACAGGTGTGCATCCATTAAGCGAAAGCTATAATAAAGAACCACGAAAGGTCCTTTGGTGGGTGATGGAGAAGAAAAGAATTCATATTAAGTCTAAAACCCAACCAGAAGTATATTTGCATAAAGGCATTTCAAGCTTGTTGAACCTTTGACATATACCACCATCAAAAGCATTTTAACCTTATGTCAGAAAAAACATCTCAAATTAATAAGTCTAGATATGACTTCAGATAATGAAAACACATCTAAAACTATTCAAACCTATCACGTGATATTCCTAAAGGTGGGAGCACCAACATGACATGCAGATATTGTTATTTGTTAGGCATTTACAGTGAACCAAACTCATGATAATTAATCTAAAGAAATAAGACTTGCCCACTATATTCATGCTTTCTCAAGAGCATACTAAATCCTAATTATGTATCTCAAATGTACTGTATTCAAACTATAGCACATATTTCATAAACAATCTGTCCACTAAACCAGAATCAACCTAATGACCTATAGTCATATCCTCTATGTCTCAAATGAAAACATACTAAATCAAGCTTTAACAACATGCATCAGAACATCGAAACGCGTATTCAGCCCTCTTAAAAAAATATATTCAACCCAAACAGAGATCCATACACACCTTATAGTCATAATGTATGAATGAAAAAAACCTTATATCAGTACTTTAATAAAACCGTGTCGAAACACAAAAAATGATATATTCAGATAACTGAGGCACCATATGCATTCTATAAGCATAATTACTAAAACTTAAAAAGAAATCATTCTACCAAGTGAATAAAAATACCACCTATTCAAACAGTAAAAACAGAGAAAATACTTTCCTTTAAGGATCTTACCTTCTTTTTCGGAATTGAAGTATGTTTCACCGTCCAAAAACTGCTTCCCAAAACTTTACCACGCAGCACGGAATTCCAATTCACTCAAGGGTGTTCCGGGTCAAGCCTGTATGTCCCAATTCCAAGTCAATCAAACAGAACCGACCATAAAGTTTCTATCTTGGATATACTAATAGCGTCTAATCTCAACAAGGAGAGTTATAACTTATAGATAACCAGTAAAAATCCCAAATTTATGTTCATACCTTTTTAAGATTAGGGTTTGAGCTGAATTTAAAAAAAAACAGTATAAACAATCAAAATTGACAATGGCGAATGTCTATCTACACAGTAAAGATTCAGCAAAACAGAAAACACAAAAGAGTGAAGAAATCACCGTTTTATCAAAAGAATTCAAATCCAACCGCCAATCATTTCAACTCGTAACTCAACACACTTGCTTTCAACCATTGATTTGAATCAACATTGTTTATCTGCTTTTCGATAAAATCGACTCAAATCAAAGAGATGAAATTCAATTCAATTCGATTCGATGAAGAATTTGCAGAGCAAAAATGGTGAAGCTCTTTGAAAAAATTGAATTTTTGGGTAGAAAGAGGAACGAGGGAATTTCAGAGACCTATCTGAATAAAAATTGAATTTGAGAAAAAGGAGTTAAATATATAGGGGTATGGTATGACCGTTCGATTAATCTGATCGAACGGCTGATAATGAGTATTCAATATTCTCACTTCTAGAGCATATTTTTTTGAAGTTCAAACACTGCCTTAGCTAGCGTTTCATTATAAATTTTTCGGATTAGATTTTTGAAGATTTTCTTTTTAATGCTTGTTTCACTAAATATTTGCTATTGGATTTTGTAAACTTATTTTTGGCTATAGAGTGTAATTCTAAAAGAAATAAATTAAAATCTAGGAATTCTAGTTCCGCGCATGTTGATCATCAAACAAATTAAACTCTTTTTTCGATGGAATTAATATGTAGCGCTAATATCAATGATGAAGTAAAGATATTTTTATTTAGGAATATCAAAATATAAAGAATTGATCCAACGAAAATGTCAAAAGAAACTAATATATAGTTACCTAGCTATACAATGTAATTTTCAAACAAATGAATGTCAATTAATACTCCTCAAACATATGTAGCTTCGCCACTAATTAGTATAAATTATATACAGGGATATCAAAATATAAAGAATTAATTCAACGGAGATGTCAAAAAAAACTAATATATAGTTACCTAGCTATACAATGTAATTTTCAAACGAAAGAATTTCAATTAATACTTCTCAAACATATGTAGCTTCACCACTAATTAGTATAAATAATGTATAGGGATATCAAAATATAAAGAATTAATCCAACTGAGATGCCAAAAGAAACTAATATATAGTTACCTGATTACACAATGTAATTTTCAAATGAAGGAATGTCAGTTGATACTTCTAACTCCGCCACTAATTAATATAAATCGTGTATATATATTTTTTAAAAATTTCTTAATATATACGAAAATTAAATTTAGACCTCAATTATTAACGCCGAAATTACTTGTCTTGGGGTTGATGTTGGTTAGTATAGAAAAGAGATGTGTCAATGTATTATAGCCATGTGTTGAGGGGGATACTTGCATGTTCATAATGTGTTAGCAATGCACAAAAAGAATACTATTGTATCCATGAGAAGGACTATAGTGAGTGCTAAATTTAAAATTTATATTATGTGGGATTATAGTCCTTTGAAATTTTTAAATTAAAAATTGTTACACTTCTATTTTAATTTATTTATCTGATTATAATTTCATAACGTTTGATCAATTATTTTAATTTACTTATGTAAGGCTCATTTCTTTCTAATTCTATTTTCCATTTAGAATCCCAATTAAATTTACATACACTTGGTCTCCCCAATTTATTTTTTTTCATATATATAATATGACAAAATCAGTGTGACAGTAATTACAATTACAATAATTAATAAGTAGATGGTTCAAATGCCTAAAAAGAATCTTTATAAAATAGTACAATCAACTTGATAATTTTAATTTCCACTTTGACAAATTGCCATAAATACCAATTTCTATTTTATTCTCCACTTAAATAAATTGCCATAAACGCCAATTTCTATAACTCATTTAATGATTTAATCAATCAAACAGTATATAGTAGTAGACTAGTAGTAATAAGAAATGACTAACATTGTAATATACTCCCTCCGTTCATATTACAAGAACATTTTTTTATAAATATTTATTTCATATTATAAGGGCACCTACTAAATTAGAATAAAATTAATTACTTTTTTCCTATTTTACCCTATTATTAATTAGTGTATTAATGATTTTTTTCTAACTTAATTTAATATACATTGAGATAAATGAAGAGTAAAATGATATAGTTTACTAATATATTAATGATTTCTTAATAACCGTATAAAATGGAAAGTGACGGATGTAGTATTATTTATCAATCTCCTTACTCATAATGTTGGACTCATCTATGTCACAATAGGACCTAGTCAAATTGATAGTGTAATTAGTAGATGGTTCAAATACCTGAACAGAATCTTTATAAACTAATACACTTAGACCAATAATTGTCAATTTCTATAATTCATTTACAAGATGAGGCTTACCTATCTTAATATATTGGTATAAATTTCTTCATTTAACATACCAAAAATACAAAAGAAATACCCAAAGATGAGTTCACCTATTAAGAGATCAATCCCAAATCTTCCTCAAGATGTTATGTCAAATATCCTTTCAAGAATACCTATTAAATTTCTCTTGCAATTCAAATGTGTGTCCAAATCTTGGTTTTCTTTAATTTCAAGTGAAGAATTTATCAAACTTCATTTTTCTCTAGCTATTTCTGATCCAAACACAAATCATTTTAGGATTCTAACTATGTCACCCTTTAAGTCCTTGGACTATGAATCTCCATCATCACTTGAAGATCATGTTGATGATGACAAAGCCATTGTAGATTTGTGGTATCCATCCATGGATGAGGAACTTGAATCAAATAATGTTGAAATTATTGGTTCTTGTAATGGATTGATTTGTTTTTTATTATGTGGCACTAATAAAATTTCTTTATGGAATCCCTCTACTAGAGTCTCTAGGGGCTTGCCAAGTTTGTCTTGTAATTTTCATAATTGTCCTATTTTCAATGGTTTTGGTTACGATTCGATTAATGACACGTACAAGGTTGTTAGAGGTACATCAGATGAAATAGTCGAGATTTTTTCTACGAGTGGCGAAAGATGGAGAATAATTCATGGTCTAAAGGACATTTCTAGTTTTGAAGAAGACAAAGGGGTTTTCTTTAATGGAAATCTCCATTGGCTAGGGTATAGTGCCATTAATGGGACAAAGGAGAAAAAACCCATTGTCACTCTTGATTTAGGACAAGAGACATTTGGAGTAATGGCACAACCTATGTTGGAAGATGATGAAAATGACAATTTTCAGAATGTTGGTGTTTTACAAGGATGTTTATCTTTGCTTAACAAAGGTAATGGACTTTATTGTGAAATTTGGTTGATGAAGGAGTATGGTGTCATCTCATCATGGATTAAATTACTTGTCTTGGACATTAATGATTTTGAACATATTGGATATGTTGATCCAATTTGTTTCACAAAAAATGGGGAGCTCATAGTTGATAATGAGGGATATCAATTGGTTAGGTACAATGTTGAAAAGAAAACATGCCAAACTCTCAAGAATCCTAATGATGGTTGGTTTGAGCAAATTGTTTATATACAAAGTCTTGTCTCACCATATGGTAATTCATGATAGGGTTGTCTAGATAATGTGTTGAATAAGATGATCATGATTTAAAATATATGTATTGGTTTACCTAATGTATGACAACAAGTTTCACTTCCAATATAATTTAATATATATGTATAGCATATATTGAATTACTGAGTATGTTGTTATTGTATATATAACTTTTATTGAATGTTTTGGCTGGTCAAGTCCTCTTTTGTGACATCAATAAAATTCATAAATAGTCATTAGGCTATCTTCTGTTTAGACAAGTAAAACAACACTTTATTTCATAATTTTATTGTGACATAAAAGTAGATACAAGGAAAACCAAAACATAAATCATCATAGAAAATGATGAAATCAAATGCACACACAAATATTATGAGTTTCGAATTTGTTAAAAGGACAACTTATTAAGGATACATTATCTAAACTAAAGTTATTGAATTGCGTGAAACTCATAACAACATAATTGTAGTCCCGTCCATACTGATTGACGATATATTGTGTTTTACATCTCCTCTCTTTTAGGGACACAACCAAATCTTCCAAGTTTTTCGATATACTCACATGAAACACAAAATCTTAGTGGTTTACAACCATCATTTGTCTTACATCTATATCCACAACCTTTTTTCCGAAGATTTGGGAATATATCTTGTTCAAGAATTTGTATTTCTGAATCTAAGTCTCTTAGAGCCATAACTTGGTGAACTGCATATATCATAAACAAATTTAGATCAAATTACATAAGATGCATATAAAGAAATTTAATGAATAAGGTAAACATAGACGAATCTAGAGCGGATTCAGTACATTCAACTGAACTTGTTGCTTTCCGTCTAAATATAGTCTTTGTATTACGAATTCATCATAAACAAATAATTTTAGACACATATGTAAAAAATCACTAAAATATTACTCCTTCTGTTTCAATTGATGTAGTACAGTTAGAATATCACGAAGTTTCAAAGTAATATATATCACAAAAATTAACAACTTAAAATATTCAAAAGGATGTTCTCGATCAAAGAAAAACTTAATTGACTCTCAAATTTCATTATATGTCACATAAATTGAGACGAAGACAGTAACTGTTATTAAACTTTATTAGTAAGTACATAATTAAGCAAAAATGTTTATGAACCTGAGGCCATCACGAGGAGGATTGTGAAGAAGAAAGCTAGTGAGAGAGATAAGCATTTGCTAGCCATGTTTAAATTGTTTTGGATTTTAGAGGTTAATTCAAAATTAAAGAGATAATACATTTTTCTTTCAATAAAAAGGTCATATATATAGATGTCTTCAAGGGAAATAATGATGTGAAGGGCCTACACACTTTAATTTGGCATTAAAAAGTATAGCTACCTAAGGTGAATTATTAAGCATTAAAAAGTATATCTACCTAAGGTGAATTATTAAGGTATTGTACCCTTTAGTTCAAATTTTTATGACATTATTAAAAAAGGAGAGGATACCTACAATTCTTGAAGGAATAAATTCCACTGAAAAAATAGTTCAGAATCTTGTGTTGTGCGAATTTTTTTAAGAAAAGAAATCGTAAGCACATAGGTTCA
>DF358251.1:3862-28798 GCA_000787875.1 Solanum virginianum
GGTTTGGTATTTTAGATGTAATCTGATCAGAAAACTAATGGTTGAATGCGTCGCTAGAATGGTGAAGTTGGCTGACCAAAAAATGGTTTTGAATCACTATCGTGGAGTAGTATTATCACTGGAAAACTCTGTATTTGCAGATATGACATCGCAAGAATCTGGAAATTGCTGGACACAGATCTGAGGTCTCACTGGAGTCACAGAGAGAAAGATAAATCCCAGTGTATGGTACCGACAGAATGGTGACCTGGAACTAAGGTTTTTCAATTTAATTCTTTTGGTTTATGTTGAAATACTTTTGCTATCAGATTAGATCGGGAAAGTATTAGATGATGAAGAGTTTAGCATTGGAGTTGAAAATAGATCCCAAAGTAGAGAGAGAGACTGGTGAAGTTGAAAAAAATCTCTGTGAATCTTCTTATGAGAAGATGAGTAGTAAAAGAAAGAAAGAAAGAAAAAATATGGTGAGTTTTCGGCAAAATTGTTTTTGGAAATTGAGAAGTTCTGGTGGAGAAGTCGACGGAAAATGACAAACGAAAAATTAAAGTAGTATGCTATCGGAAAACAGAGAAGCAATTTACTCCTACATTAAACATTGATTGGTGAAAATCTCATTTAATGGTGGTAAAGGTTAGTAAATGTGGGGATGGAGGATGATTTTATTTTAAAAATTATCTTGACTATTATCAGCTGTTGTGTTTTACCTTTCTCAAATAACAATAATGATATATTTTCTCTATTATTGGTGATTTATTTAAACTTATTAGCAGAATTATTAAAAGCTTTACTTTTTCTTATTATCTTAGTTTTCAAATTATAAAGTTTAATATGTATGAAATACAGACCTCGTAGATTCATGGGATTTATGCCCTGTGTCTCGGGACTTAGGCCTTGCCTCATGCCCCCACCTTTTGAAATACTGATAAATACATAACTCTTTTAATTTCTATCAAATTCCACTTCTTTACCTATCACCCCAAAAGCAGATATATAAAAAGCATATAGCACTTCCAATATTAAATCAAATAAATGCACTAAGTGCAAAAATCAAAAGCAATTGAATCAAGGTTAGATATAGAACAATATACATTTCGTTGTATAAGGTTAAAATGTAATATGAAAAGAGCAAGTTACTTTAACCACTACCATACTTGAAGAAAACGTAAAAAATATTTTTAAAACTGTAACTTTTTTCATGCAATAATTTTTTTTAAAAAAAAAGTATTTTTAGTATTTTAATTGTAATTACCCTCTAGGTTATTTCTGTATCTTCGCAATTATATTATCTATTGGAGCATGTCCATAGCAACCTCGAGCCATTCTTGACTTGTTGGTACTATTAGTATGGTTGTTAGGTGAATTAGTTGAGGTTTATGCAGCTTTTCAACTTAAATGAAAGATTTTTAGGTAAAGTCATAGTAAATAGCCTTAAAGTGGAATTTTTATGATTCCATCTGTTCCAAAACAACCAAATTAGGTTAGGAGCATATCTGGTGAAGTTATATCAAGTTTTGCAAATTTAACCACTGAAATTGGTTAATAGTTGACACTCTCAGGAAATGTGCCTAAATGAGAATTTCAATAGCGAGATTAGTTTAGAACATTGCATTTTATCTAGAATGACCCTTCATTTGGCACCGAGGACTTCTGAATGTGATTTGACTCCCTCGGGGGCTTTCTATTAAGAGTTACATAAAAGGAAGTGTGACTCACACCGGATCGTAATGACCTCCGATAGAAATTTCATTTGTGCAATTGCATTTGAAATATCAAAATTATTAGGGTTACTTAGTTCATTTGAGAGAAATTAGAGTCCAAACAAGCCCAAAACATCAAAAAAAGGGTTGGATAATTGCTGAAGGAGAAATGAGGTAACATGGTTGCACCAGGTTGTGCCACGTGGAGCAACCTAGAATTGCCACATGGTAGGTGGCATGTCAGCCATTCATATAAGTATATACAACCTTGTCTTCTAGGGAGAATTAGTGTATATATAGGTATACATTAACTTCGTACCATATTTGTGAGGGTATTTTTTATCCGTTTGAAGCTAACTTGTGTATTTTTTTGAGAGGAACATCGTGAAAGTGTTGAAAATTTCTTTTGGCATTCCGTTCGAGGTAAAGTTACTATTTTTCTTTATATAACATTAAGAAATGTTTGAAACTTCAGTTTGAGATATCTCGACTGTTTCTTATCAAAATTAAGTGAAATTTGGATCTAAACTGTACTACTCTGTTGAGCTTTATGGCCTGATATGTTCAGATTCTGTTAATTTGATCATATTTTAAAGAAATATGAAAGAAACTGCTATACATATATGTTTTTTTCTTGATAAGAAATATAATTTATTTTGGGGTGTTTTTGATCATTCTGAGCTCAATTTCTGGCTATAGGCTTGGGATTACATAGTGATTATTTTTTGGGGGTTGGTTTGGTATTTTAGATGTGGACCCTAATTTTTCTCATTTTAGTCACAATTGACGTATTTTCCCCCATTTCATGGGATATTATAGACAAAATGGTCATAATAATATTTTGATGCATGTTTTGATAGCTGACCAACATTAGAATACTATTAGAAAGGGTAAAGCTCATGTGGACTGATTTAAAGCATGTGGATTCAACTTTTAGTTAAGCTAGAATTTCCTCACCTCTAGACTAAGCTGAAATATATGTCATTAGGAGCATAGTTGTTATTGGAAGTTCTAAGTAAGATATATACATATGTTGCTAAGGCTAAGATTACCGTTAGACTCTTGTGATACTTATACATGTTATGTTAGTTGATGTTTAACATTGTGTGGGCTGTAAATGCTTCAGATAAAGATTATAAAGGCGAGGCAGAGTGCAAATGAGGTAAGTTAAGTATTGGTGCTACATATATACATGTATTTGACTATTTAATTGTCGATTTAACCTTTTGGGCTTCCTAATACTGATAAATATGTTATACCCAGTACATATGATTCTGGTCACTTGTTACGTAGGTTATGATTAGGTCCTGTGAAAGGCTAAAGGCCAACCTATGCCTATGGTTGATACATATGCCTATTTAGATATTTATTTACCTGTGGGAGCGGTCTAATGTTAGAGTTATGTAGTTTTTGAGAGACTGGTTGCTAGTTATACTCCCGGCTATTACTATGACTCTATGATTACGATTTTGTTATGCATTTCTATTAGTGTACTATATTACTGATTCTCTGATGATTGAATGGTGTTTTTAACGGTAAGATACATGTTATGCCCTGGAGATTGGCTAGGCTATCTACGATTGTTTGGGAGGTGGTTTTACTTAACAATTGGGTTGTGTATGATTATTCTGATACCTGTAATTATCATAGGCTAGGGTGAACTTATCGACAACTATGCATAGTCATATGCCACCCCTAGTGACAAATATGTCTATTTGGTTCTCTGTGTACTAGTTTGCTGTTGGAAATCCTTTAGTAAAAGCCTATATCTATTAGATGAGAAGGTGATGAAATTATAGACACTGTGGTGGTTAAGTTATTATAGTAACTGACTGTAGGGTGATCTGAGGGTGTGATGGGTATGTTAAAGGTCGGATATAATCTTATATTATTTCTAGCATTGTGTATCCAGTTAGCTTCTTGCATACTTGCTCGGGTTGTGCAGTATGATGATATATGCTATTTTCTAGAAGGTTGGTTATTTGTTATACTCCTGCTATGCACTAAGGCTCTATTGTTGTGATTATGTTAATATGTTGGACATTTCTTAATGAAGGGAAAGTGATCCTGATTGTGAGAGGTATTCTATACCTTGGGGTTAGTTTAACTATCTGTATGTGGGGATTTCATGTTGCATTGATCAACTGGATGGCTACTATCTTGTCTTAGGGACTTATTACATTTATCAACTGACCTGTCTATTATTGCGTTGGTTACTTGCTATGTTTATCAGTTGGGTTATGTTATTCGAAGCCTATATGATGACATATACACACAATTTGATTTGAGAGACATGAACCCTGGGGATCAGCTGAGCAGTGTTTTTTCTTGGGTTGGAGGCTCATTTAATTGTTCCTAGGTATTCTATCTAATTGATTATCATCCATTGGCCCTGGTTGACTTGTGATTTTTCTTTCCCTAGCCAGAGGTCAGTCAGGAAATAGGGTTAGAGGCCTTAGATTACTGCTAGGGGTTATAGGTCCCAGGTGAACGTTAGGGGTTGAAGGCCTCAGTGATACTATGTTCTGCACAAGTTGAGACAATATACGTTCTATTACTGATCCTTGTGTCCCTATGCCTATACACTCCCTAGTTATACATGGGTGTACCTTTTGGGTTTATGAGGCCCAATTGGCATACAGGCATAGACACTAGCTCCTTGTACCCACGTATAACACCATACCTCAACCATATGACAGTGTGATATAGTTCTATTCAATTTTATTAGATGATTGGTTGTATATTGCTCTATTTTGCTCAGTTGGTTCTTCTTAGTCCTGCTCAGTCGTTCTGACATGATACTATAGGATTAGATGCCATGTACCATCATGATATATATATATATATATATATATATATTGTCATTACTTGTAGGCTCACCTGGTGCCACAAACATGGCTGACACTTAATCTTCAAGTTTTATCAGTCAATGTCATTACATATTGCTTGGGTTTGTTTAGTTAGGGTCCTATGGTTTTTTTGATATGTTTCTCTTTGAATTGGGTCAAGATAGCTAACATTGCAGTATGTTTAATGTTTTTTCACTCAGTCGGTCGATGATTCCTACAGGGTGCCTTTCAAGGTACTCACCCCTACTTTTCTGCATCTACTCATGGTGCAAGTCTAGGTACGAGCCATGACTATTGATCTAGGGGCTTGTAGATGCTTTAGGAGGCTTTGGGTGAGCACCAACAACCTTGGGATATTCTACAATCTCCTTCTATTTTTTTGGCTATCTTTTATATTCAGATATTGGTTTGTTTATTTATAATTTGGATTATGTATGTAGGGTCTTATTCTAGTTATATATATATATATATATATATATATATATATATATATATGGGTGGAGTATATCCTGGGAATTACATTTCGGACCCATTGGACGTTATGTGTTTCTAATTAGATCTTCTGGGCTGACTAATGCCATGTTGTGTTGTTGATGAGTCTTCAGGTAGCTCTTACAGGTGACTTCTAGGTTCTGGGGTAGGTTGCATCTTTGACTTTTATTATTTACTATTAGGTATCACTATGTCTAGCTATTAGGATGGGTACCATGTGTTGGATTGACTTTTCTATAGGTGGGATCTAACAGGCGCCATCATGACCTAAAAGGTCGGGTCATGATAAGGTGGTATCAGAGCTATAGGTTCACTAGTCTCATCTATAGAGAGCTACCATCTAGTAGAGTCTTGCAGATGGTTGTGGAGACATCTATGATTTATCTTCAGGAGGCTATGGGATTCTTAGAAAACTCCCTCTTGTTATTGACTGTATTTGTGTGCTATTGCCAATGGTCTATCGATCCAGGAAGCTGATTGTTCCATTCTTTCACAAATAGGTCACATAGAGGTTAGACTCCAAGTAGAGGCAAGGTTGTACCATTAGTCCCCAAGAGGGAGCATCCCCTAGATCTCATTGAGCAGAGACAGGATGCCCCAACTCCCCCATAGCCGGAGGTGCTAGTTCCCCCACAGGCCCCAACTATTTTTGGGATTACCCTGGAGGTACAGATGGCCGTTGAGCAATTGATAATTGCACTTGGGGGAATTTAGCAGGCCCAGATTTTGCAACATAGGTCCCAGTAGGGTACATCGTTCAAGTGACAGTTCAGTCATAAAGCCCAAGGGGCAGTTACAAGTAGGCGCGACATGAGAGAGATTTCAGTGGATTTTGATCTGGATTTAGGGACCAAGGTATAGACTTCCATCGAGGTTTTAGGTAGGACTATCTTCTTCTTTAGGTCAAAGTTCTAGGGATTTTGAGTCAGCACAATGTAGCCGGGCTAGCGGAGCTTGAGATGCTCGCGGTTGTTTTTATTATAGAGCATTAGATGACTAAGTAAGGGTTCTCTAGATCATAGGGTAGCACATACAATATCATGGGTTGCCAGATTAGTACCCCCATCTACCATTAGGACTAGAGGGATGGATTTAGGTCATAGAGATGACACTACAGATGGAGGCCGATAGGCCCATTCTTGCACAAACCCAGCTGGGGAGAGGCCGAGGCTTCAAATGAGTCTTCCATAGGCATTTATTATTTTGTGTTAGCCATCAGCTTCATGTTTATTTGATTCAAGTTCTACCTTCTTATATGTATTTGTTCATTTTATTGCTTGCTTGAGTATGAGCTCTGAGTCTCTTTTATCTTGGATTCGTGTATTGCCTTTAGTGAGGGATTCCTCAGTGAGGGTATCACATGTGTAGGTCAAGTTGGTGACTCTTCAGGGTTGTGATATTCAGGCAAGCTTGATATTATCAGATGGGCTTGATTTTGATATTCTCCTGGGTATCGATTGTTAGCTCCACATCATGTTATGATGGATGATTATATCGGGACTGTTACCCAGGCAATATCAGATATGTCTCTACTTGTGTTGTAGGGATTGTCAATAGTGTATAAGCTAGTAGTGTGTTTATATTTAGAGTCAGAGTTTGTATCGATCGATTGGTTGGCATACTTAGCCCCTGCTTGTGATATGACAACTTAGGCACTACAGTGGTTACAGTTCTAGTAGTTGTGAGTCTTAAACTTGTTTCCTGCTAATTGATAGATTATTACTGGAGATAAATGTCAATGTTAGTACACAAGTCATATTACCCTCAATTGAGGAGTAGGGTGGAGTATATCCTGGGAATTACATTTCGGACCCATTGGACGTTATGTGTTTCTAATTAGATCTTCTGGGCTGACTAATGCCATGTTGTGTTGTTGATTTAATGAGCGGTCACATATGTTATAATGGAACTGTTGAGGTAATTACTTTCTAGGGATTGATTTGTTAAGTACTGCAGTATGGTGATTGATCTGTTAGATGTTAGAATTGCTGGATCTTGGTCTGTTGAGGCAATATGTGTCAGGTTGGATTGTGAAGGCTAGCTATGAGCTGTATGATGTTGATTCGCTGTAGTTCTAGTTATCTGGTTTTGGGGCCAGTAGGTGGTGATTGATAACATTTAAACATACTTCCTTATAGAAATATGGACAACCATTAGCAGTCTTTTTACCCAACTAAGATTCGAGTCGATCCCATGGGGAATCGGTTGAAATAAGTCTATCAACTATTACATTTAAATAGAAGTTGCTACTTCCCATATATAATAATGCATAAAGTAAACTGGGGTTTTGTTGTGATGAGTACCAATAGCCATTGAACAAATTAGTATGACAACTTGGTGTGTATAGAATGAGAATTAAGATTGTGATTCCCATGACCAACAACTCATCAGATAGTACACTCATGGGCTACTCCTTTGTTCAATACAAGAAAAATCTAGTGAGTTAGGTAACTTCTAATTCACCTCTTGGTCCTTCTTCGAAGCATTTCATTCCTCTCCTCTTAGACTCAAAATGTATGTCATGTTAACTCTCACTTTGGATTTCGAGGTACTTTCCCCTTGTGGGCTCAATTAAATTATACGAACATTTGTTCTCTCGAATTCTTGTTATGATTATCTTTTCCTAGTTACTACTTTCCTCTCAGATAAGTATAAATATGGGCAAGTTCTCAATGCGTTCGCCTAACTTGTTATTATGTCATGGTTCCCACAACACTAGTTCTGGGTTTAACTAAGCATAGATAATGAAAATAACCCACAAATAGATGAAGAATTCATGGTAATATTCACTTACAATGTAAGGGAGAAGAATCACAAATCCAAAATCTTGATTTAACGATGAAAAATAACAATACACTATCAATTTTATGTTAAGTCGTTGTTCTTGCTTCGTACATGCTGTCTAGCAGTCGAGAATAATTAAAAATGAAATATGAAAGCTATTTATATGTGGGAAAAATCTAATCCTAATTAAAATAGGAAAACAAAAGGTGGCATGAACCACAGACGGTTGTACGACTCGTGATGAGTTTCATGGACTTTGAAACAGTTCGTACTTCTTCACTTATGGCTTTTCTTCTCCAAGTCTCATTCCACGATGGCCTCCACGAGCTGTGGCGAGTTTCACAGCCCATGAAAGGGCCTGTGAGCCTTACCTTTGCAAATCTCTATGCCAATTGTCAATCTCCATCTCCACGACCTTCTCTAGGTCTGTTGTGTAGTCCACGAGCCATGGAGGGTCCTGTGGACTTCCACTTGAATGATTTTGCCAATTTTCGATGAGAATTCTAAAGTTACATAACTTCTCCACGATGGCTTATATGGTCTATGCAGGGAACTTACATAGCTTAGCCTTCATCTTCAAAGGATGCTTCATCTTCAATTTCTAACTCCAAGTGTAGGGTCATGACTGACTCCATAGACCATGAAGATGTTCACGGGCAATGAGAGTGTCCATGGACCCTTACTTGAAAAATTTTGCTCAGCTTAATTTCCATGGAAGGTTCACATTGGCTTCCACAGTCCATGAAGTGGTGCACAGGACGTGGAAGTGTCCGTACAACTACACTTGACCCTTTTTCACTCATTTTCTTGCATTCCATCAAATTTTCCATGCCTTGCTTGTTTTCCTGCAAATTAACACAAAACAAACATCAAACTAACAAAATTGCTTGAGAACTCACAAAATTCCTATGTTTAAAGCACCATAAAAGTCGTATTTCATGACTTATCAACACCGTTAACTTAAAATTGTTGCTTGTCCTTAAGCAATACTAACATAAACTAAATGACACACAAATACAAGTATCCCTTAGAAATCATATAGTAACCCCTCAATCATCAAACATATATCCAAAATGTAAGCTTTAAATATACTCACACCCCAACCAACTTACAAATACCAAGTTAAACATTATATTATATACACTCACCCAAGTAAGCTCAAGAACAGAGATGAACTAGTTAGATTAGCAACCAAATAGCGCAAGGATAGTTTCCTCACTACAATAAATTTTCACAAATAGTAGATAAATACACAACAGAGTCTGGAATGTAGACACTCGCGCTCACAAAAGACATCCAATCAATACACAGGTATAGACCATATGCTTGCCCTTATTTTAACCACCTTAACTCTCAAATGACTTTTTCAAGATCATATTAGTACTTTTGTGGCTTTCAACATTGGCTTGTGCTAAGGTAAAATACATTTAGGATAATCAATACACATGTATAGACCATATGTTTGCCCCTCTATGACTCTCCTTTGGCTTAGCCTTCTAGTTTCAGCTCCCAAACTCTTTTTTCTCCTATTTTCCCACTTTCTTTGCTATTGGTAGTGTTTTCCATTTTTGTTCATTATTTTTTCTTTATTTTCTTTGTTCACTCTTTTTGTTTTACTCATTGCCACACCACAATATTTTCTTTTTCTCTCATCCCTTGACTCTTTTCATACCTTAACTTTTCTGCATTTTTTTTACCACAATAGCCACCCTCAATTTAGGCTTTTGGTCTGAGGTGAGGTGCACAATGTCTTTTAGAGGACCAGGGCCAATACAAACCACCCTAAACTTAGTCTTTTGGCCTGGGTTGAGGTTTAGAATGTCCTCGAAGAGACCAAAGCCAATCTACAAATTGACAAGGAAAGTGAGTTGGGTGTTTACAAGGAAAAAAGGTCTAAGTAGGCTCAACTTTTGGTTCAAAGGGAACAATTTCATTTGGTTGGTCGAATTTAGGCTAAGTGACTTATGAACAAAATCGGCCTAAGATTTTATCCTAATCTAATCATTCCATTGTTTCGGTGGGACTAATAGGGCAAGTTCTAACTTACAAGTGCATTAGTTGAATTTAAACAAGTAAGCTCACCACACATGGCATATCTCCTACACTATTTAGTACTAACCAACAAAATCATGCCTCATTTATCAAGATACCACATAGACAATGTGTACAACACTTTAAAAGGATCAACACAGGTTAGTCAGGATGGGATGCATGCACATACAAGAGTTTTGAATTTTTTTTTAAATTTGGGGCATTTTTCACAAAAGTCATGGGGTACTATAGATTCTACTAACACAAGTATTCACATATACAAAACAACTTAAACATGTTAGTTCTACTAGATAATACACATGAGAGAAAAGAAACATGGTAAGAATAACTCTCAAGTGGCAGGTTGCCCTTGTCATGACCCAATATTAGTTTGCGACTAAAGCAGAATAAAATAAAGTGGAAACAACTCATCTAATAGAAATCTCGCAAAACCTAGAGTTATGAGTACAAGAGCATCTAAGGTAGTACGACAGCATATATACAACTGTTTCAAGTGAAAAAGAAAGTTGCCCCAAAATATCTGATACAAGTCTAATAGAAAGCAATAAAGAGAATCCCAAAGATCCATGGTGACCCAAAGTCCGAGCCTTACCAGTAAGATCTAGATGGAACTAGAATAGCTCAACTAGAGTGATCAACTACCCTATGCTCGATCTTTAGGGAGGAATAAAAGTAGGGGTGAGTACACCGAAATATACCCAGTAGGTTGAACCGACTGGGTAAGAGAAATTGAAACAAGAATGCAATAACGAAGAATCCTATCCCTGCATCCAAAAAAGTTAGTGCATAGTTAAATGTATACATGATAATGAGCTAAGGCATCCTCAATAACCCATGGTACCCTACATCAAATAATATGAATGCGATGCACAACTCATCAATCCATATGCTAAGTGTTTCACAGCCTTGCCACCTGCCCGTGGTCAAGGTAATATCAGAATGCCTCAACCTTACCACCTGCCCATGGTCAAGGAGTATCACAGTACCATGTCCTTGCCATCCTCCTGTGGTCAAGGGAACATATAAGATATGAATCCCACCCTTGCCTCATACTCGGGTCAAGGGGGTGGTACCAGTGTAGAGCCTAATACCCTTGCCTCTTACCTGTGTTAAGGTTAGTCACAAGCAACAAACAATAGGTATAAATCAATGATGCAATCCAAAAATGCATGTAACATACAAAATGACAATTAATAGGAATATCACAACTTATCAATTCATATGCTAAATGTTTCACAACCTTTACATCTACACGAGGTCAAGGTAATATCTGAATACCTCAACCTTGCCACCTGCCGTGGTCAATGAGTATCACAGTGCCATGTCCTTGCCACCTGCCCATGGTTAAGGGGAATATAAGATATGAATCCCACCCTTGTCTCCTACCGAGGACAAGGGGCTATACCAATGTGGAGCATAATACCCTTGCCTCCTTCTCGAGTCAAGAGATGTCATAAGCAACATACAACAGGAGTAAATCAATGATGCAATCAAAAAATACATGTAACCTATATAATGACATTAAAACAGGAATACCAATACATGAATATCATATAATCATATGCACATAAAGAATTATATCAAGAGTCTCAGCTAATGCCCAAACCATCACCATGTCTCAGATAATTATAATTATATCATTAATTAAGATTATCAATAACGCCGAACCTTACTCGTCCTAATTATGCAAGAATATCAGTGATACCGAACCTTTCTCGTCACAAATTATACAATAATATCAATCATACCAAACCTTACTCGTGCCAATTATGCATATACATCTCATAGGTATTCAATAGTCATCAATTACCATCTAATTACCCAAATGATCTCACAAGTATTATATTATCACATTTTATCCCAATTTATCATAATCCATCATATGGAATCAAAATTTTCATCATGATTTGGCCAATTAGAATCAGAATACCATCAACATCCCTTTATATCAACATATTTATTTATGAATCAGTCTAAATCTCACAACTATCACATAAATTAGATTAATAACTAAAATCGAGTCCCAAAAGGTTAGCCGAACCTACCTCAATGTCGAAACCGCACCTGGGCAAGCTTTCAATCAACTCAATCCATAAAAAACCAATTCTCAAATTGATCAACCACTATCAACGATAGATACTACACATCAAGTGGAGCATTTTGATACCCATACGAGCATAAATTATGCTGAAAGGTAAAATGGTCAATTTTAGGGCTAAAACTCAAAGTTCCCGAATATGAAAATTAACTTTAAAATTAAGTTCTTCAAGAAAAAATAGAGTTTATAGGTGAAAATTTCACTAAAATCAAGCTTAAATTGAATGAAAAATTAACATTTAAAGTTTGAAAATCATGGTCTAAAATCCCCAATTTTGGATATTTAAAATCATGAAATTAAGGACAAAATCAAGACAAAACTTAGTGAAAATGATTAATACAGTGTTAGAAACACTTATCCAAGTTAAATCTCTGAAAAACTCTTCACATAATTGCCCAAAAAGCTTGATAAGTTTGAAAATAGAGCAAAAATGATGACTTACGAATTTAACACTGTTCAGTTGTAAAAAGTGCTCTGCGAATTTGGATGGGGTCCCGCAAACGCGGAGAAGGCTGATCAATATGACCTCCACGATTGCAGAGATCAATCCGCCAATGCGGAGAGTAAACTGGAGGGGCCACTCACACACATACACTTCATGAACGTGGAGAGTAACCTCTCCTAAACTTTCGCGAACGTAGAAAAGAAACTTACTTGCACCAGATATCAGCAAAACCATCAAAACTAAGTCTAGTTCTCTACTTCGAATGGACCCTCAGAACTCATCTAAAATTAGAGTTTGACAAACTAAATATGCCACTCACACACATACACTTCATAAACGTGGAGAGTAACCTCTCCTAGACTTTCGCGAACGTAGAAAAGAAACTTACTTGCACCAGATATCAGCAAAACCATCAAAACTAAGTCTAGTTGACACTTTTGGGTGCACAAAAGAAACTTACTTGCACCAGATATCAGCAAAACCATCAAAACTAAGTCTAGTTCTCTACTTCAAATGGACCCTCAGAACTCATCTAAAATTAGAGTTTAACAAACCAAATATGTATCCATACCAGAAATAGCAATCTGGACTCAACAGAATCATCAAAAATTGATTTCAAGGTTTTCTTGTCATACTTACCAATGCAACCCAATAAAACTAGTTTAATACTCAAATACCAAAACCACCCTCGGTAACCCCAAAAATCATCATGAGACTATTTCTAGCATTAGATTCACCATCTGGAACTACTAGGACTGGCAAAATTTCAATATGAGCTTTCACACTCCGAATGTTGACCAAGCTCAAACTTTGGTTTCAAAAATGACTAAAACCACAACTTTTGAGCTAAAAATCTCATTTTAACTCCAAATTCAGTTCTGTAACTTCTCATAGTTCAGTTTGATGTTCTAGAGCTAATGCATCGATGTATCCTCGATCCGACACCCAAAACTCAAAATGGTAAAGCAAGGTAATATCAGAATGCCTCAACCTTACCACCTGCCCATGGTCAAGGAGTATCACAGTACCATGTCCTTGCCATCCTCCTGTGGTCAAGGGACATGCTTCCAAAAACGCCAAAACTCTCAATTTCAACTTTTAAAACTCAAGATTTCAGTTTGAACAATACAAATAATTCAAAATAGGCCCAAACCAACTTACGAAAGGGTAAAATAATTATTTTCACAAATAAGGCCACAAATGACCAATCAAGTCATTCCATCATTCAAAACTAAAAATAATGTTCATCCTCAAACATAAGAGATAGAACAGTACCTGAAGCCTCAAAAAGCCCTGGGATATCTGGCATGTATGTTAGACTCGAGCTCCCAAGTAGCCTCATCAACAGAAGGTATATCTTTGGATCTTAACCTTCAAAACTGCCTGTCCAATATAGCTATGGGCTCTTCCTCAAAGGATAAATCTGGATCCAACTTAACATAATCATAAGAGATCACATGGGACACATCAAGAATGTACCCATAGAGCATAGAAACATGAAAAATAGGATGCTCTGATGATAATTTAGGTGATAGAGCCAACTTACAGCCTACTGAGCCAACTCTCCTCAAAATCTTGAATAGGCCAATGAATTTAGGACTAAGCTTGCCCCTCTTCTCGAATCTCATCACACTCTTCATTGGTGAAACTTTCAGCAAAATACTGTCACCAACAGAGAACACAAGAGGCCTAACTCTCCTACCAGCATAACTCTTCTGGCGACTCTGAGCCATCAAAAGTCTATTCTGAATTAGTCGGATAGCATCCTGAAGAAAATTAACTCTCAACACCTCAGCTGATCTTGAATCAGACCATTCGATCAGTGATCTACACCTCCGGCCATACAAGGCCTCAAATGGTGTCATCTGGATTCTGGAATAATAACTGTTGTTATATGCAAACTCTACCAATGGTGATTGTTGGTCCCACCAGTCCCCAAAATTAATGACACAGGCCCTAAGTATGTCCTCCAACACCCGAGTGGTGCCTCGGACTATACGTCGGTCTGAGGGTGAAAAGCTAAACACAAATCCACTCTAGTGCACAAACCACGCTGTAGAGCCCACCAATAGTGGGAGGTAAACACAGGCCCTCTGTCTGATGCTATAGACACTGGCACACCATGCAATCTGACAATGTCCCGGATATACAACCTAGCCAGCGCTCCGCACTGTAGCTAATTTTCACCAGTAAGAAGTGTACCGATTTGGTCAATCGATCGACAACTACCCAAATTGAAACAAAATTGCCTAAAGCCCTGGGCAAACCTTTAGCAAAATCCATAATCACTCTTTCCCACTTCCACTCAAGAATAGGCATCCTTTGCATCGATCCACCGGGCCTTTGGTCCTCATACTTGACTTGCTGACAATTCAAAAACTTGGCCACAAACTAAACTATGTCCTTTCTGATTCCAAACCACCAATAATATTATTTTAGATCATTATACATCTTTTTCCCTACCTAGATAGATAGAATATCAAGCACAATGTGCCTCCTCTAATATCAATCTCACCCAATCCCTAACCTTAGGAACATAAACTCTACTATTTATCCTCAGAACACCATCAAAATCAATAATAGTCGCCTTAGCTTCACCTCTTAATACTGTGTCACAAATTATGTATAACCTGGGTCCTCAAACTGATGAGCACATACCTGATCAAACAAAGAAGATCTAGCCTCAACAAAGGCTCAAATATTCTAAGGAGGAGAAATATCCAGATGAACCATCTGTCTAGAAAGCAATTGAACTTCCAAAGCTAAGGGCCTCTCCTTAGACCTAAAGAATGCCAAACTCCCCATACCAGTAGCCTTCCAGCTCAAAGCATCTACCACCATATTGGCCTTCCCAAGGTGATATAGAATAGAGATATCATAGTCCTTAAGAAACTCCAACCACCTACGCTGTCGCATATTTAGATTAGGCTGAGAAAAGATGTATTTGAGACTCTAGTGATCGATAAAGATCTCACAATGCACCCCATATAAGTAATGTCACAACTTCAACACCAATACAATTGCAACCAACTCTAAGTCATGGGTAGGGTAGTTTCTCTCATACACTTTCAATTGTTTAGAAGCATAGGCTACAACCTTCTCCCTCTGCATCAACACACCACTCAAACCCACACTAGAAGCATCACAATATACCATAAATGGCACTCCCTGCTCGGGTAAAGTAAGAATTGGCGTTGAAGTCAACAAATCCTTAAGCTTTTGGAAGCTCACCTCATGATCATCTGACCACTGAAATGCCATAACCTTTTGAGTCAATCTAGTCAATGGGCTGTTATAGATGAGAAATCCTGAACAAAATGCGAATAATACCTTGCCAAACCAAGGAAACTCTGAATCTTGGTCATGAAAGTTGGCCTACCCTACTCATGAACAACTGCTACCTCGGTCAGATAAACCATAATACCCTCTTTTGACACAACATGGCCAAGAAATACAATAGAATCAAGCCAAAACTCATACTTTGAGAACTTTGCATACAACTTCTCTTATCTCAATCACTGTTGTATGCTCCTAGGTGCTGAACATAGTGTGACTCACTCTTGGAATAAACCAAGATATCATCTATGAACACAACTACAAAGATTCCCAAATAGGGCTTGAATGCTCGATTCATCAACTCTATAAAAGCAGTCGGGGCATTAGTCAACCTGAATGACATAACCATGAACTCATAATGCCCATAACGGGTCTTAAAAGTTATCTTTGAGATTTTAGACTCCTGAACTCTCAACTGGTGATAACTGGACCTCAAGTCAATCTTGGAGAATACTAAGGCACCCTGCAACTGGTAAAAAAGATCATCAATGTGAGGTAATGAATATTTGTTCTTGATGGTCACTTTGCTAAGCTAATGGTAGTCAATACACATACACATAGTGCCATCCTTCTTCTTAACAGATAGTACAAGAGCACCTCAGGGAGATACACTCGGATGAATAAATCCTTTCTTCAACAAGTCTTCCAATTATTTTTTCAACTCCTTTAACTCAACTGGAGCCATCCAATAAGGGGCAATAGATATATGTTTAATGCTCGGCTTTACATCAATAGCAAAGTCAATATCATGATCTGGAGGGACACCAAGCAACTTAGTTGGGAATATATCCATAAACTCTCTAGCCACCCTAGTATTCTCCAATGATGGGGACTCTTGAGAAACAACCCGAACATGAGCTAAATTTGCTAAGCATCCTTTCTCCATCAACCAAAAGACATTCATATAAGAAATAACACCCTTAGAATAGGAAATAGGTGCTCTAGTCTACATTAAATAAGGCAAGTCGAGGCAAGATAATGTCATGATCTTCACATGGCAGTAAAGAATATCATGATAAGGTGATAACCAATCCATACCTAATGTCACATCAAAGTCTAACATATCTATAATATCAAATAAGAAACAGTATCCCTCCCCATAAAAGTCATAACACAACCCTGAGATACCCGATTCATCACTAATGATTCACCTACTGAGGTGGAAACACAAATAGGCTCACCAAGCAGCTCGCATATAATATCAATATCAAAAGGAAAATAGGTCGATACATAGAAATAAGTAAAGCCTGGATCAAATAAACTAAAGTTGAATGGTGACACATTGGAACCATACATGTCATGACCACATCAAAAGCCTCTGCCTAGGCTATATCTGGAACAATAGAGATAAACTCTATTACCTCTAGCCTATGGGCCTCCACGGATTCCACTTCTCCCTGTACCATGACCTCCTCTAGTACCACCCCTCATGCTCTAAAAGGTGTATCTGACTATAGTATGAGGTCCCGAAGTCTGGGTAGGAATCACCTGATGTGGACAACAGTTAGTGAAGTGCCCAACCTCATCACAAACATAGCAAACCTTAGGGTTTTGCCCCAAAGATGACTATACTAATGAAGCATCATGTCTAGCTGACCCAATGGGGATATCAAAGCCTATCTGAGTAGGCCTAGACCTGTCACCATTGTCATATGCTGGAAGAGCTGCTTGAACTGCCCTGCCCTGATGGCCTTATCTCTGAAACCCTCTATCACAAGGCGGGTGTCACGACCCAAGCCTAGGGCCTAGATATAACCAGCAAATGGGGAACCCGAAGGAAATCCAAACAAGCCTCATAGCATATCATCACACATCCTTGGTCGTGGAAGTAAGATAATTCATCATAAGAAACATAAACAAGGGGAAATAGGGACTATGGGAGAGAGGCTTATATTTAAATAGCTTGAATACCATAAGTGAGTCAAAGCTCAAGCATACTACATACTTGTCTAACAACACCTCTAACATAGAACTTAGTGAGGGCCAAGACAAGCAACCGGGCTCACCTTCATGGTCCAAGTATACCAAAAAGGAAAAATAGTCTTCAATACATAGCATAAACATAGATATTACCCTCGAACATGAGGACTCACCAACTAGCTTAAATAGAAGCCACTAGCCACGTGGAGTAGGATGATGACCAAATGGAGCTTTGGTTCCTATATGGTAACATCATGTAGGCATAGAGTATGTGTTAGTACGTTTGAATGTACTAAGTATATAGGATGTAATGCAACAAGAGATAGTCAACATAATCAAAATGCATGAACATAGACAATGAATACCATAGTAATGATATGACATGTATGAATGATGCTTGAAGTAAAATCATGCTTATACAAATCATAACACTAAGTAGAAGGAGACCATCATCATATACCAAGCAATTAGTGCTTAGAATCCAAGGTTTGGCACCCCCTTGGAGGGCGATCAAGGTATATACCCCTTAATTGATAGATGAACATCACACCCTTTATCAAGGTGTCCAAGATATCAACCCCTTAATAGTGGTTAATAGACATCCCACCCTCAATTTAGGTGGCTAAGGTATCAACCCCTTGCCGGTTAATAGACATCCTACCCTCCATTTAGATGGCTAAGGTATTAACCCCTTGCCGATTAATGGACAACACACACTCCAATTAGGTGGTCAAGGTATCAACCCTTACTAGCTAATGGACATCACACCCTCCAATTAGGTGGTCATGGTATCAACCCCTTAACAATGGTTGATGGACATCACACCCTCCACCAAGGCGGTCATCTTAGAATAACATAGGTACTTCTCATAAACATAACTCATATAAACATTCATTTCATCACCATAAAGTCATTCAACTCATAAGACATGCTTTGGACCTTCAATTCCTCAAGAAACCACATCCGACATTTTAGCAAACACTTAGAGAATGTATAATGCTAGTGTAAAATCATGCACTTCAAGAGTGAAATCATGCTAGTAAATTCAATGTAAAAGTTTCAATAGATACTTGGTAATACCCTCAAGCAATAGGCATCAAAACCCTTCACCAAACCTTTCAATAGATCTTAGATTCATAGCTCAAAACATGGTAAAATAGTCACAATTTCATAAGCTCAAACATAGTGTGCAGTGATTTTCATAATAGATAAGACCCATGAATAAATCAACTAGAAATCATACAATTTTGAGTAAAGAGAGCTTGTGTATCATGGGTACCTTAGCTTGGAGATGAACTTGATGAAGATTGGGGATAGAGACTTGAAGCTTGAAGAAGAACATTGAAGGAATCCTTAAGATTGGTCTTGAGTTTTGGGATTTGAATTTAGGATGAAATGTGAGTCTAAGTGTTTGAGAGGATATTGAGGAATGTTAAGGATGATATTAGGGTGAAATAAGGCTAAGTATAGGTATTTTCACGTATAAAGACCCTTAGGCACAAGACTTAAAAGTCTTGGGCTGAGTACAAAATAACAAACTCAAAAATATACACTAGCACATCGCGGAAGCGACGTGCCTGACACACTATTTTTGCATTCTTGAAAAATTCATAATTCAATTTATTTTCTTTGAGGCACATTTTTGGGCACTTTTGCGGTTGTTTCAGCGAGGGTCTGCTAAACTGACCATGCTGATGGAATCTCTTCTCTTCACCCTGTCTATCATGCTTGATGAACTCTATCATGCGAGCATGGTCCATTCCACTCTGAAAAGTGCCTTTAGCCAGAACAAGGATGTTTTAACCTCTTGAAGATACCTTGCCAATCCTTTGACAAAATACTAAATCCTCTCGAACTTGGCAGGGATGTTGGACAATGTGTACCTGGACAGTGTGTGGAATCTAGCCTCATAGTTAGAAACAGATATAGAACTTTGATGTATCCTATCAAAATCATCCCAGCAGCTATCTCGAAGGCTATATGGCATGAATCTCTCCAACAATATCTGTGTGAACTGCCCCAGATCATAGCTAGAGATCCCACTGGTCAATGAGCTATGATTGACCTGCACTACTCTTTGGCGAGGTTGGTGAACTGGTATGAAGTATAGGTAACCCCATGCGACTCAAGAATAGCCAAGTTATATATAAATCTTGGCTCTTTGACAGAAAATCATATGCACTATCGCTAGGAGTGCCATCGAATCACGGAGGATCCAATTGCACAAACCTCTTAAAGCTCTTCTGCTCTGCTGTGGATATGGTTGAGTTGGCAGAAGATGGTGACACCATAAATAAGGGGAGTGCAATAGATGGAGAAATAACCATACTCTAGAATTGAGAAGCTGAACTCAGCTTGGATGTCAGGGGCAAAATCATAGCGGTTATAGGAAAATCTGTTGGAACTGAATAAGGACCAATCGATGCTGTAGAAATTGGTACATGAGAAGTTGCTAGGGCGAGAGGTGCTCCCTTCAATCTAGCCAATTCCCTTAGAAGTAACTCTTGAACTGAGGTATAGTCAGTGGGGCTAAGAGTGGTGGAATAGGATCTGTAGACCCTATAAGCTCATAGGTAGGCTCTAGAGAAGCTGATCTAGTCTGCCCCCTAGGCGGAGCTGCACCTCTAGCAATGCCTTGGCCCCTAGCTCTATCCTGAACTCTATCTCGACCTAGAGTGGGAGTCGTGTTAGCTACCTCAGGCTCTCCCACCGATTGATAGGATCTAGTAATCAACATCATGAAAAAGAAAGTAGATTAGACACTTTAAAAGTGGGTAACATAAATAAATGCACGAATAGAAGCAAGATGTGAAAGTATTTCCTATGAAGTGCCATGTAGCATCCCAAAGATAGGTGTGGATGTCTACACATCTATTTGTGAGACACTACTAGACATCCTGCTCTTGACTCATGAGCCCAATAAACCTACGGCTCTAATACCAAACTTGTCACAACCCAAAATTTGACCGTGATTGAAGAAGAATAAAATAAAGCAAATATCTAATATAAGTCTGAAAGAAAGCAATAAAGAGAATCACAAAGATCCACGATGACCTAAAGATTGAGCCTCACTAGTAAGATTTAGATGAAAGTAGAATAGCTTAACTAGAGTGATCAACTACCCTATGCTCAATTATCAGGGAGGAACAAAGTAGGGGTGATTACACCAAAATGTACCCAGTAGGTTCAATTGACTAGGTAAGAGAAATTAAAACAAGAATGCAATAATGAAGAATCATATCCCTGCATCCAAAAAGGTTAGTGTACAGTTAAATGTATATATGATAATAAGCTAAGGTATTCTCAATAACCCATGGTACCCTACATCAAATAATATGAATGCGATGCACAACTCATTTATCCATATGCCAAGTGTTTCACAACCTTGCCACCAACATATGGTTAAGGTAATATCAGAATACCTCAACCATACCACTTGTCCATGGTCAAGGAGTATCACAGTGCCATGTCCTAGCCACCCGCCCATGGTTAAGGGAAATATAATATATGAATCCCACCCTTGCCACCTACCCAGGTTAAGAGGGTGGTATCAATGTGGAGCATAATACTCTTACCTCCTACTCTGGTCAAGGGATGTCACAAGCAACATACGATAGGTGTAAATTTATGATGCAATCCAGAAATGCATGTAACATATAAAATGACAATAAAATAGGAATACCGATACACACATCTCATCTAATCATATGCACATAAAGAATTATATCAAGATTCTCAACTAATGCCCAAACTATCATCATGTCTCAGATTATTATAATTATATCATTAGTTTAGATTATCAACAATGCCAAACCTTGCTCATCCCAATTATGCAAGAATATCAATGATACGGACCTTGCTCGTCCCATATTATACAATAACATCAATTATACCGGACCATAGTCATTCCAATTATGCATATATGTCTCATGGGTATCTCAATAATCATTAATTACCACCTAATCACCCAAATGGTCTCACAAGTATCATATTATCACACTTTATCCTAAATCACCACAATTAGTAAGATTTCATCTTAATCTATCAATAAAATTAAAATTTAAATCATGATTTGGTTTAATCGGAATCAGAATACCATCAACATACCATTATATCAACATATTTACTCATGAATCAGTCTAGATCCCAATTATCACATAAATATGATCAATAACTCAAATCGTGTCCCAAAAGGTTTGCCAAACCTACCTTAATGCCAAAATCACACTTGAACAAGCTTTTAATCAACTCAATCCACAAAAACGATCCTCAAATTGATCCACCATTATTAATTCTAAATGCTACACATCAAGAGGACCATTTTGATACCATATGGGGATAAATTAAGATTAGGGGTAAAATGGTCAATTTTAGGGCTAAAATTCAATATTTCCTTATCTGAAAATTAACTTTAAACTCAAGTTCTTCACAAAAAATGGGGTTCTTGGGTGTAAATCCCGCTAAAATCTAGCTTAAATTGAATGAGAAATTAACATTTAAAGTTTTAAAATCGTTTTCTAAAAATCTCCAATTTTGGACATTCAAAATCATGAAATTAAGGACAAAATCAAGACAAAACTTAGTGAAAATGATTAATATAATTTTAGAAACAATTACCAAGTTAAATCTTTGAAAACCTCTTCTCAGAATTAGTAAAAAGCTTGATATGTTTGAAAATGGAGTAAAATGGTGACTTGCGGATTTAACACTGTTCTGCTATAAAAAGTGCTCCTCGAACATAGAGAAGGCTAATCAAAATGACCTTCGCGATCACAGAGAGCAAACTGGAGGGGGCCACTCACACACACACACACTACATGAACACATACCAATTCTTCATGAATGTGGAGAGTAACCTCACCAAGACCTTTACGAACGCGGAGAAGAAACTTACCTGCACCAGATATCAGCAAAACCAGCAAAATCAAGTCTAACTCCCTACTAAGAATGGGCCCTCAGAACTCATCTAGATCAGAATTTGACAAGGCAAATATGTAACCTTACCAGAAACAACAATCCGGACTCAATAGAATCATCAAAAATTAATTTCAAGGCCTCTTCACCATATTTATCAATGCAACCCAATAAAACTAGTTTAAAACTCAAATACCAAAACTGCCCCAGGAAACTCCAGAAATCATTATGAAATTATTTCTAACGTGAGATTCACCATTTGAAACTACTAGAACAATCAAAATTTTGATTTGAGCTTCCGCACTCCGAATGTTGATCAAAGTCAAACTTTGAATCTAAAAATGACTAATATCATAACTTTTGGCTTAGAAACCTCATTTTAAATCTGAATTTAGTTATGTAACTTCTCATAGTTTAGTTTTGACGTCCTGAGCTAATGGAATTAATGGATCCTCAATCCAAAAGTCAAAACTCAAAATGGTGCAAAAACTCACTTTTTCAACAATTTAAGCTTCCAAAAATGCCAAAACTCACATTTTTAACTTTTAAAACCCAGAATTTCGGTTTAAAAAATATAGGTACTTTAAAATAGGCCCAAAGCAACTTGTGAAAGGGTAAAATAGTAATTTTATAGAAAAGGTTTGAAATGACCAACTAGGTCATTACAACCCCACCCCTAGCAAAGATACTGTGCAGTGCCCTCACTACACTCTAAGCAGTAAATAAAGAAAAATAAGTGGGTTAGAACATACCTAAGATGCCCTAGGAGTCACCTTGTCCATCTAGATTAGACCCTCCAGTAGGGTTCCCATCTCTGAAAGTTAGGCAAGCACCAGAATTGCTACTAGAGGCCCCAACAACAACTCCCTCCCTCAACGACCACTCTCTTTCTTCTTGTTCTATGACCTCCTTTTGTTGAGCTCTTAAAACCTTCATTAGCCACTCTTTTTTAGCAATTGTTTCATCTGATGGGAGGCTAACTTGCAAGCCATGCCTCTTGCCTTTGTCCTTTTCTTAGGTTTAGCAGCAGGTGGACCAGGTAGGGCAGGTGGGTAGGTGGAACTCCCCATGCCTCGCCCAAAGAATGTGCCATAGCAGAGATACTAAAAGGCTGCATCAATGAGTATGTAGGAATAGGTGGGGTAGTGTAGGTGTACTGTGCACATAGCTGGGCTATCTGCTCTTTTATCATTACAATTTTGTTCAAAATGAAATTCGCCTCGAAGCCCATCAAACTCTAGAATTGATTGTTAAAGTACACTTCTAGGCTGTCGATATGGTTCTGGAAAGTGGATATTGTTATGACCCAAGCCTAGGTCCTAGATGTGACTGGCGAATGGACAATCCGAAGAAACCCCAAACAAGCTCATAGCATATCATTACACATCCTTGGTCGCAGAACAATTAAATGACATCTGAAGAATGAAAATAAGGGAAAATGAGACTAAGGGAGAACTTGTCATAATATAAAAGTCAAGAGATAATAAAATCAACTCATGGCATAAATACATAGCTTTGTCCAACAATACCTCTACTACATAGATAATGGTGGGGGCCAAGACATACAACTGGGCTCACCCTCATAGTTATGAGTAAATGATAAAGTAAAGAGAATCTCAATACATACGCTAACTTGAGCAATCCATCTAGCCACAAGAAGACTCAATAGGAGCTCAGGTCCCTACATGGTGATATCATGTAGGCAAGAGTATGCATTAGTACATTTAAATGTACTAAGTATGTGGGATGCAATGCAACAATAGATAGGCATCATAATCCAAAATGCATAACGATAGGCAATAGGCATAATATAGCAATATGACATGTATGATCAATGCATAAGTTAAACATGCTTGAGTAAATCATGCTCATATAAGATATCATATGTAAAGAAGAGACTAAGGTAGCTTTCCAACCTTGGTTGGTTGATGATGGTCATACCCCAATCATCTAGGTGGTAAGGTATAAACCCCTCACATGGTTGATGTTGGTCACACCCCAATCATCCTAGGTGGTGATATATAAACCCCTCACATAGTTGATGAGTACAAATCCCCAACTCAGTTGAGGATGGTCACACCCCAATCATCCTAGGAGGTGAAGTACTAACCCCTCACATGGTTGATATTGTTCATACCGCAATCATCCTAGGTGGCAAGGTATAAACTCCTCACATGGTTACCCAGGCTCTTATCCCCCCGGATTGGACATGGTCTAGTGCAACACTTTATATAGGATTCATTATAAGCTCTAATGCAATACCTCATGTAGGAATAATCATGTACATAAGCTCATTTTATTATCATAACATCATTCATATCATATCTCATGCTTTGGACCTTCAATTTC
>DF358251.1:31977-43197 GCA_000787875.1 Solanum virginianum
ATGAGTACAAACCCCTAACTCGGTTGATGATGGATTCAAATGCCAAATTAAAATAAGTAAAATCCATGTAAGTTTTCTTGAAAATAAAATTTGGGTCTCCTCAATTAGAAGGGATCAAGGATCAACCTACATACACATGAATCATACTAGCACCAAGGAATAACACAAGAAATAGTAACCTCCGGACCTATCAAAGCACCCTACTCACAACCTCCGATAATAGCCCACTAAACCCAAGAGGCTCCTAATATCCGGTAAAGTCAAAGGTCTAGGTAAATCTCTAATAACCTTCGTCTTTCTAAGGTTCACCTTAATAACATCACTCAAACTAAACCCAAGAGGCTCCTAATATCCGGTGAAGTCAAAGGTTTAGGCTAATCTCTAATCACCTTCATCTTTCTAAGGTCTACCTTAATACCATCACTCGGCACCACACAACCTAGGAGGAAACCTCTTACCACCAAAATTCCCATCTCACCTACTAGAACCCAACCTTATTCCTTAAACTTATAGTATTACTCTCAAATAATTCACACGCACTACCTCAGTAGGGAACTAACCACATTATCATCACTAAAATCACCATAAACCTATAAGAGTATGGACTAAAGATCTTACTTAGGAGACTTATAGGCATAACTGACATACTGGTGAAATGACAAGACACTACCCTAAATTCAAAATATTGGAAAAGGGCAATCAAGGTCTCATCTACCACCACCAACAATTCTATAAATAAAACAACTTAGGTTTAACACCTCCAATTCTCATAAGATGATAAATGCAACCCCTTAGAGACTAATTGTACCTTAAGACATGAAATGGATCTACCTCCCATGCTATCGATTAACAACCTCCCTCTCAAAGATGGGCTCATTAGGGATTCAGGATCTAACTCTACGAGTCCTACCATCCATGAAGACACAACATGCATGCAACTATTCCATCCCTAGTATGACATCAAAATCCACTACGTCAACTTCAACAAGCCACAAAGCAAGACCTAATACAATAGAAACCCGGATCAACACTTATGAACTTTCTAGCAACAATATATCCAAACAAGAGATAAGCACCAAAGGTTCATATCACAACTTGGGGCACACAAGAATCCCCACCATTAACTAAAAGAAGAGAGAAGAAATAGTGAAACTCGAATCCATCAAAATCAAAACCTTCTACTTACCTTCTTTCACCTTCCTCTTTGAAGCGGCATGATCAACTAAAAGAGCAATGAACATTTGTTAGAGGAGAAAGCCCTATCTCACTTCTAAAGCATGACATAGACCATGAATAAGGGAAACATTTCCTAAAACATCTCACAACCTCCTACTGATAGTTGTGGTGCACAACACAACCATGAATAAGACTCTAATCAATGCAGTGTGTTGGACTCCGAGGATCTAACAACATAGTGCTCTGATACCATATTTGTCCTACTCATAGTTGTGGGGCATAAGACAACCATAAATAAGACTCTAATCGATGCAGTGTGTTAGACTCTGAGGATCTAACAACTTAGTACTCTGATACCATCTTTGTCACAACCCAAGCCTAGGGCCTAGATGTGATCGGCAAATAACGAATCCGAAGGAACCCCAAACAAGCCTCATAGCATATCATTACACATCCTTGGTTGCGGAACAATGAAATGACATTTGAAGAATGGAAATAAGGGAAAAGGGGACTAAGGGAACTTGTCATAATATAGAGCCAAGAGATAATATAATCAACTCATGGCATAAATACATAGCTTTGTCCAACAATACCTCTACTACAGCAATCCAACTAGCCACAAGAAGACTCAATAGGAACTTGGGTCCCTACATAGTGATATCATGTAGGCAAGAGTATGCATTAGTAAATTTGAATGTACTAAATATGTGGGATGCAATGCAACAATAGATAGTCATCATAATCTAAAATGCATAATGATAGGAAATAGTAAGTAAATCATGCTCACATAAGATATCATATGTAAATAAGAGATCAAGCTAGCTTTCCAACCTTGGTTGGTTGATGTTGGTCACACTCTAATCATCCTAGGTGGTGATGTATAAACCACTCACATGGTTGATGTTGGTCACACTCCAATCATCCTAGGTGGTGAAGTATAAACCCCTCACATGGTTGATGAGTACAAACCCCTAACTCGGTTGATGATGGTCATACCCCAATCAACCTAAGAGGTGAAATACTAACCCCTCACATGGTTAATATTGGTCACACCTCAATCATCTTGGGTGGTGAGGTATAAACCTCTCACATGGTTACTCGGGCTCTTATCCCCCTGAATTGGACTAGTGTAAAACATTATATAGGATTCATCATAAGCTCTAATGCAATACCTCATGTATGAATAATCATGTACATAAGCTTATTTCATCATCATAACATCATTCATATCATATCTCATGCTTTGGACCTTCAATTTCTCAAGAAAACATACCCGGATATTTTATTAAACACCTTGGGGGTGTGTAATGGGGGTAAAAGAGCATGCAATTTAGAGATAAAATCATGCAGCAAAATCAGCGGTAAAACCTTAATCAACACCTTGCAATACCCCCTAGACATCCACTTCAAAACCCCTCATCATTTCCAACATTAGATCCAAGATTTAAAGCTTAAAACATGCTAAAACAACCATACTTTCATGAACTAAAATCACTGTGCAGTAAATTTCTCAATATACAAGACGAAATCCTTAAGATTGGTCTTGAGTTTGGGACTTGAATTTAGGGTGAAATATGAGTTTAGTGTTTGAGTGAGTTTTGGGGAATTTTTAGGATGATATGAGGTTGAAATAAGGCTAAGTAAATGTATTTTCAAGTGTGGAAACCCTTAGGCCCAAGACTTAAACGTCTTGGACTGAAGTCAAGTGAAAATAGGACCAAAATGGACTGCTCATTGGAAATTGCATTTTCTGCACGGATAAGTTTTACGAGAATGGGCATAAATCCTTAATCCAAACTCGAAATGAGGTGAAATGAAGTGCGTCAGCAAGCTAATTCAAAGGGATTTCAATTGGTAAATTTGGGAAACCTAGTTCTTTGTGTGCTAAGAGATATGCCCCTTCAAATTGGACCCTCCTAAATAGTATATTTTGCAATTTTTGGATTTTGATATGGTTGCTCTGAAATTTCAGTTAGACCTACTCCCCACTCAACTTGACCACCTAAACAAGAATATGAAGTCAGATTTTCAAAATAACGAACAGATTTTTAGATATATGGAAAATAAGATTCTGGACACTTTCAAGACATGTTTTCGAGCACTTTTTTTAGGGTCTTTTCAGATATTTGCCCTTTAAGTTTAGTCTGGATGTGCTTCTTAGCCTGTTGGATGTATGATTAGACTACCTGTGGTATTTGCTCAACCACTTTGTCCAAAATATATCATGTCTACGTTTGATCAGTTACTAGTCTAGAGAGGAATTCATATAGGAGGTTGACATATATCCCACACCCTTGGTAAATTAGAGATAGTGCACTATTGCCCTCAAGTTGCTTAGAAGCCTCGCCTAGAAGTAGAACTATAGCAAACCCCTCAAATTGTAGGGCATGTTGTGGGACCACTTGTAGAAAAATAATTGGACCCCCAGCCTGCTCATCCTTGCCTTGTATAGTGGGTTGACATCCTTAATTAGTGCAATGTTAGCTACCTTAGTCGGGTGGACCTCTCTGTCAATATATCGAGTGGTTGAGACATGGGCTTATCGACATAAACTTCTAATCAATCATGGGAGGGGTAACCTAGCTTTGTTATTTAGATCCCGGTCTCACATTTCTGTAGCAATAATATGACCCACATTCATCCTGTATTAGGACATAAGGCAAGCCACTAAGGAAGCCTGAGAAGGTTGAAGCGTGTTCTCATTTCCTGTAGGCCTTAGCCTGGAATGCATCATTGA
Source organism: Solanum virginianum (assembly GCA_000787875.1). Taxonomy (NCBI): domain Eukaryota; kingdom Viridiplantae; phylum Streptophyta; class Magnoliopsida; order Solanales; family Solanaceae; genus Solanum; species Solanum virginianum. The sequence continues at coordinate 35,891 of DF358251.1, forward strand.
CCAACATAACTTTACAGTGAATGTGAAAGAGTCCTTAGTAATTGGAACTCTTGGGTTAGTGACCCAAGCTACATTAGCACCCTGCAGAGCTATCTTCTCTGTAATCCATGTCAAAACCGCAGCCTGGGAGGTGGAGTCAACATCCTTTCCTCCTTAGAGATATACTGATTCCTCCCTAAATATAAGCCATCCATTGGGGGGTACGTGATTAGCACCATGAAAAGACCTATTGATGGTTTTCTCAAAAATATCAACCCGAACACCCCTCACTTCCACATGATCAAACAGAGGCACTTGGAGGGCCAATTGCTTCTTCTTTACTCGGGAATCCTCACCAACAATGGAATTTAACAAACTGGCAGAATAGTAGGCATAAAACTCCTATCCAATCGAAGGCCTTTAAAACTAAGGGCCTGCACCATCCAGTCAAACTAAGAAAAGTCGAATAGTTCCTTAATATCCGATACCCCCTCTAAATGATCTGTCATCATCTGGATTTCAGAAATAATGATGTTTCTCTCATAGCCCTTTGAACCCTTAATCAGACCCTAAGTAAATATTTATTTAGCTCCAAGGTCTATCTATCTGGCTTTGAGAAAATCTATAACCATATAAACCGTATCAGGGTTATCGATTCTAGAGACACTGAAGTGGATGGATTCATCATCACTATCCTGGAGGTGGATTTCCTCGAACTATCCACCCTCATTACCTTATGCATATTCCAGTATGTTAGCCTACTCTTTTGGCTCCAAGGAAATATATTCCTCCTTATCGCTATCAAAAGTGGCTCCCTCATTAGACTAGGGGGCTATAGCTTGGCTCGCTACACGAGCTTTAGTAGTACGAGGAGAGTAAGGGGAGACGTTTCTCATAAATTGGTCCTCAGAAAGCCATAAGAAATCATCACCTGAGACACTTCTTATCTGGTGGCTGGAGGGCTCTGTTGATGAATCATGAAGAGATGACTCATACTTCTCCTTGGGCTATGCTAACTTTCAATGGGGTCCTATAGTACTTGCAAGCCATATATACAAAGAACATTGGTTAGAAGACCATGGACTTGCAAAATGATGCCCAAATAGGTACTCAAACTTCCCCTATGCCAATAAGTGACAATAACCCTTAAAAGTGGCATCACCCAGTCTATCATAAGGAAATTGCACTAAGTTAGAGTGTTGGGACTCGATCACAGTTAAGCTAATCAAACTAAGAAAAGTAACTGATGAGGGACACCTGTACGAGACCCTATCACGAACCGTGAAAGGTTGCACGAATTGTAAAAGGGCCTGTGGCAGCTGAATTTTTAATATCGCTCAAAGGGTCCCTTCATGGAACCCCTTGCATGAGTCATGAACCTATCCATGGTCTGTGCAGTGTACCATGAAAGGTTAGTTTATGGCATAATGACCAAGGGATCTATCATAGAACCTATCATGGCTTGTGGATGGTTCCATAGACCATAAAGAGCTTCGTGGTAAGACCGGTTGATAGAGTACCAAAATTAAGCCCAAACATCAACAATTTTGTACACTTTAGGCTACACAATTGCGAACCAACAAACTAAAACAACCAAAACTCAATTTTACTTGGATTTTTCACAAATAACACCAAAATCATCAAACATATCAACATAGCACCAAGGTATCAACAATGGTTGTTTACAACTTTACAATGAGACATAAAACACAAACCATCATGAAATTTCACATTCTAGACTACCAAATAAACAATTTCACCGAAAGTTATTCACATAAACACTAAACCCAAACTAAAAGAAAGAAAAATGAAGACTTACTAAACCCAAACTAAAAGAAAGAAAAATGAAGACTTACTTGATTATGGACAATGCGTGTGTGAGAAATCACTTGAAAACCTTAGACCCAAGATAAGATTGATGTTACAAATTCTAAAGTAAACCACACTATCATAATTAGGGAGAAAGAATGTGGAGCAATTGAGAGAGGAAGGCTAAGAAAGTGAGAAAATTGGGAAAAACTGAAAATAGGGGTTGGTTTTTAGGTTAAAATAAGTATTTTTTGACTTGGGTCGAATGGGGTCAGCTCAGCTCCCCTTTCATGGACGACTTCATAGTCTGTGTAGTGTTCCACAGTCTGTTGAACCATCCGTAAGCTTAGACTTAAAGTTTAAAAATAACTCACCTGGTCCACGTGACCTCTTACGGCTCGTGGAAGAGTCCATGGTTCGTGAAGTGGTCAATGGACCTTTCCTTTGCATACTTCTAACCATCATGCTTCCACAGACTGTTAGACAGTCCATGTAATGTTCCATGGGACATGAAAATGCCCGTGGTACCTTTTTTGCTATATTTTATCCAATCTAGTTCTGTACTAGTCTTTGCTATATTTTGTCTAATCTAGTTCTGTACTAGTCTAACACCTATCTAATCCTACAACTACATAACCAAAAACACGTGATAGACTAATTACAAACAAAGTAAAAATAGAAATGAAATAAAAATAAAAATAAAGTCAAACTAGGAAATATAAATGACAATGCAGGGGTTGCCTCTCATGAAACGCCTGATTTAATGTCATGGCATGACGCAAAAGCCTTAACTACTCAGACTTTATCAAGCAAGACCTCTACAACAGTTTTGATTTCCTCTATTATCCCCTTGAACAACTTCACCATTTGGAACTTCACCTTGAATTTTTTCCTATTTGAATATTGAAGCTTAATAGCACCATGGGGAAAACTTGGGTCACATTGAATGGCTCTGATCACTTGGATTTTAGTTTACATCGAAAGAGCCTTAATCTAGAGTTATATAATAGAACCTTATCTATAATGCTGAAGCTCCTCTTTGAAGTCACGACCTAAAAATAGACGTGATAGCACTCGTCTTATTCCACCAAGACATGTCAGCCAAAAATCTAATTATAACAATAAAGTGTGAAGGATAATAAAAATAAAATATTAATTGCGAATAATATGTCAACTTAATTAAAAATACCAAAAACCTGGTTGTCACATGCACAAGCCTTTAATGTATTACAATAGATTCGAAAGAAAAACATAAGTCTCGAATGATGTTGTCTCTAAAGTAGGATAAGATCATAAATAGGGGGAGGAGGACTCTGATATGACAAATAGCAATCTCAATGATCTCCACAGAAAGCCTTGGATAAGAAGAGAAGAGAGAGTATCACAAAGACCCGAGTACATTACGTACAAAAATATAGAAGCAAGGGGTGAATACCAACCACACAGTACCCCTAAAGTGAACTCCTAAATGCAAACAAGTGATATAGAATACAGGTACTCGTAACTCTCCAACTGAACCTCCAGAACTACAACCTAATTCACAATGTAAATAGCATATTGCTCACTAACCACACCAATATTTATAGATCAACAATATAAGGATAAAGTCCATTTATCACAGGTTCCACAAAAGGCACTTACAAGTTCATAAAAGATAAAGATATGTAATGCAATACAATGCAATGTCAAGTATAATGATGCATGTCTAACCTAGTGATACACACCCGCAGTTTCTTAGTCTTGGACCCATGGAGGACTTATTTGTCCATGTATCTATCATGATGTGCGACAAGATCCTCGAATTATAGTATCCGTTGTGGCATGCGACATGACCCTTGAATCATAGTATCCATTGCGACGTGCATTACGACCCTAAAATCATAGTATCTCTCATGGCATGAGACACGTCCCTCAAATTATAGTATCAGTCACAATGTGTAACATGTCCCTCGAAATGGTACATCCTCTTTAGTTTCTTATTTTTCCTCAATTCACATGACCTTTGTCACAAACTTGTCTCAGAATCAATGCAATTAGATATGTTAACATAAATAATGAGGAGATGATCATTTTTCTAACAATGCACAATTTACAACAACACAATCATGATACAATATCAACAATAAAATAATGAATCATTCAAATCATTCTCAACATATCACATATCGATGTACTCACTTAAAAACATTTAGAATTCATGCCCTTTTTTATCATCATGATTATTTAATAAAAACAAGCTAAATCAAACACAAACAACATGAAAATACACTATTCTATACACTTAACAACAGTTGAGAAAATCCACTTGCCTAAATTAATCAAACAATCACTTCAGAACTTGAACCTTTTGTAATGCTTTTGGATGGTCAAAATCTGTTCGAATACATAATCTACATAAGAATAAGAATCTAATGACACCCATATTGCTATATTTATTTTTGGCTCAAAGATCGAGTCAAAAATCATCCTGAGCCCTCGAATTCAAATCTAAAACTTTTCTTTCAAATTATGTTTACCAATCATAAAATAAACTTATATGTTAAATTTTAGCTAAAACAGATTGTTATTAGACCCCTAAATCAAGATTTTATTTTAAGAACCATAGGGCTATATCTTCTTAATTTAGCATAAATTAAACAAGTTTTACCATAAAAATTTATATATAATCTCATGAAAATTTAACAAAAAGGATGAGAATAATTACCTTGATGATTTGGTATGAAAATTTAAAATTTTCCTCTCTTCTTTTTCTTTCTTTTTCTCCCTTCTTTTATTTTTTTCTCTGGCATTTTTTTCCTTGTTCTTCATCTGTTTTGCTTAATTAGGGGCTGCGTTTTGCTCCCTTTTTTTAAATTATATTTTGGGTTTTCTTCCCTTCAACTCCTTTTCTTCTTCTTCTTTTTTTTTAAATTTCTTATTTATTTATTCATTTATTTAATTTTATGTATTAAAAGTGATAAATCCTATTAACCTATTTTCAACAAATATAAATAAGTAGTATAGCACGTTAACTAAATCAACTATTTATCTTACCAATTAAATTAATTATCTACAATTATTCATCAATTAAATAACCGTAATTATCAAATATTCCAAAATTTTCAATCTAAATTTATGGAAAGGGTCTTTTATGAAAAATTGATGACTCATTCACAAAATTACCTAACGGGTCATTACATTTGAGATGTGCTTGTCATTCTGAAACTTCATTTTATCATTGTAAAGTGCTACACTCTCATAAGAACGAAGGCAAAACTCATCCAACTAATTGAGGTGGTCATGTCTCATGTTAATGGCATCACTCCAACTCAAGTTCAACTTCTTTAGAGCCCATAGTGCCTTATGTTCTAGCTCCATGGGTAGGTGATAGGCTATTCAAAAGACCAACAAGTATGGGGACATACCAATCGGCATTTTGTAAGCCATCTGATAAGCCCACAACGCATCATCAAGTTTTCACGCCCAAGATGTTCTGGTACCATTCACTGTTTTGGTCAATATCTCTTTGATCTCGTTATTAGAAACCTCAGCTTGCCTGCTGGTTTGCGAGTGATATGGTGTTGCCACATTATGCTGCCCTACCCTATAATGGGCCAATAAAGAGTGAAAAATCTTACTGCAGAAGTGCGAAGCCCTATCACTTATCATAGTTATAGATGTCCCAAATCTGGAGAAGATGTTTTGCCTTAGAAAGCATGTGACACTTTTACACTCATTGCCAAGCAGTGCAATGGCTTTGAACCACTTGCATATGCAATCAGCTGCCTCTATAATGTATTTCAGGCTCTACCAAAAACAACACGAAAGATGTTGTCTCTATGGTGCTAATTGATCCTATTACACCATGAGAAAACTTAACAATGAAAGAACTAGTGCATGAACAACATCTAACACATTCTATCGAACAACTCTACTTCTAGAATTGGGTCACTAGTAATTCCTAGTGCCTAGAGATATTGCTCTATTTTTGGCATTGATCACTGCTCTATTCTAAGTCATTGGCATATCTATAGATGGTGGGTCAGTAGTACCTACACTGCAAGATCATTTTTTTTATTCTTGCGCAAGTATGATGCCTGCCTACTGGAGAAAAGTGGCATGCCTCCAGAATACTTAACATCTTTGCCTTAGGTATGCTTCACCTAATCATATTATTGGCATATATCCAGAATAAGAAAGGCTCGTCCCAAAAGTACCTGCCAACATCATGAAAAAAAATTCTTCCTCTGGTGGAAGTTGAGACCCTCAGGCATAATGTCACTAACTAGATAATTTGCAAAATAAAAAAGCCAAGGAATAAGATCAACAAAAAAAACTAATACTTATTCTTCTTGAAATGAATTGTCAATGTCTAACATATCATTACCTCTGGATTGTCCTCCTATATGGACAAATGATTGGCCACCTAGTTTTTGCTTCCTTTTTTAGCTTGGACCTTGAAATCAAACTCTTGCAATAAGAGAACCCATCTGGTCATTCTAGGTATATCATCTTTCTTGACCATCAGATATCCCAAAGATGCATAGTCAGTGTGAACTATTATCTTTGTACCCAGAAGATAGGCCTAAAATTTATTAAGGGCATAAACCACAACCAACAATTCCTGCTCAATCACTGTATAATTTCTTTGGGCCTCATTGAGAGTCTTGCTAGTATAATATATGGGGTGAAAATTCTTGTGGTTTTGGACCAATACAACACACACAACAATCCCACTAGTATAACATATGACCTCAAATAGGGAAGACCAGTTTAGTGCCACTATCATAGGTGTAGAAATTAGTTTGGACTTAAGGGTTTCATAGACCTATCAGCATAAATCATGAAAGTTAAACTTTGTATCTTTCTCCAACAATTTAGATAGTGGTTGTGCAATTTTGGAGAAGTCTTTTGTAAATTGACAGTAGAAAACCCCAATCCCTCAGAAGCTCTGGATCCCATTCACAGAAATGAGAGGTGATAATTTCTCAATAACCTCAATCTTCACCTTATCTCCTCTATTCCTCTTTCAGAGATCTTATGGCCTAGGACTATCCCTTCCTTGACCATAAAATGACACTTTTCCTAGTTTAGGATGAAGTGTGATTTTTCACAGCACTTTAAGGCCTTGTAAAGACTGAGCAACAAATCTTTAAAAGTATCACCCTCTATAGAGAAGTCATCCATACATATTTCAAGGGTGTCTTCGACCATGTTGGAGAAGATTGATATCATGCAACGCCGAAAAGTAGCTGGAGCATTACAAAGCCCTGTCGATATCTGCTTAAAAGCAAAGGTCCCATAAAGGCAGGTAAATATGGTCTTCTTTTGGTCTTCAGGTGCTATGGAGATTTGATTATAGCCTGAATACCTATTGAGGAAACAGTACCACCCTTCGCTTTCCTATCTATCTAGCATTTGGTCCATAAAGGGTATAGGGAAGTATCTTTCATGGTCCACCTATTTAGCTTCTTGTAATCCATGCAGACCTACCATCCAGTGATCGATCACAAAAGGACTTCAATATCTCTTTGATCTCG
>DF358251.1:43256-103311 GCA_000787875.1 Solanum virginianum
GATCACAAAAGGACTAACTCATTTTGTTCATTTGCTACTATGGTCATGCAACTGGGAACACATTGCACTAGGCTCACCTAGTTGCTATATGAGATTGGGTATATGACCCTTGCATCTAGCCACTTTTTTATCTCTTTCTTTACCACCTTTTGTATAAGTGGATTAATCCTTCGCTGATACTCAATGCTTGGGAATAGTTATCCTCAAACTTGATTTTATGTGTGCATACCCTTGGAGAAATCCCAATACTATCTGCTATGGTCTATCCAATGGCTCTTTTAAACCTTTGGAGGAACCCCAACAAGGCTGTAACCTGTTCTGCATGAAGATCTGCAACAACAATTATTGGGAGAGTATTGTGAGAACCCAAAAATACATACCACAAGTTCTGTGGCAACTCTTTAAGCTCCTCAATGGATGGCCTAACAGGTGGATTGGGTTTATTTTTCAAATCTAGGTCTAACTTCTTAGGGTAAAGTGTTTGGACCCCATACCCTATAATGGATGAATAGTATCATCATATCCTCTAGTTTCATCCTCTCTAAAATTCATTATCACTGCTGCCAATGGCTTTACACTTAGCTTCTCTTGTATGGGGACCTCAGTAGTGCATGCATCATTAACATCAATAATTGACATCACTGTGGCATCCTTTGGTTTCTTCATTGATGCACACACATTGAACTTCACTTCCTTTGCATTTAGGTAGAATATGAATTCCTCATGCTCCACATCGACCAAGGCTCAACTTGTGGATAAAAATAGTCTCCCAAGGGTGATGAGGACCTCAAAATCCACCTAGTAGTCTAAAATGACGAATTCTGCTAGGAAGACGCATCTGCCCACTTTAGCTAGCATATCATATAAGATCCTCATAAGTCTTTTCATTGACTTTCTGCCATTAGTAACCATATAGACGTGGGTGTAGGATCTCCTAATCCAGCTGTTTATAGACTGCTAGCGGCATCAAATAAATGCTAGCTCTTATGTTACATAAGGCCCATGAAAAATCATAGGCACTAATAGTGCATGAAATGATGAAGGTTCCTGGATCTTCCTTCTTTTCAACCAAAGACCAGGTAGTAAAAAACTATAGTGATGAAGGTTATCTGCAGGCTGAACTATGATAGTCCACTTCCTAGTCAATAAGTCCTTTATGAACTTAGCATAACTAGACATTTTCTCAAGTGCCTCTACTAGAGAAATATTCACAGATAGTTCCTCAAGCATATATAAAAACATTTGTAATTGGCCATCCTCAATCTTTTTCTACAACAACTATAGGAATGGTGGTAGTGGTTTGGGGATAATTGGCAAGGGCTTTGTAGCCTTTTATTCTGACTCTTGAGAACCCCTGGTGATCTATATCTCCATTGGTGCAACTTTTTGCCCTTCGGCCTTGTCATCATTTTTGTCATCAATAGGGTCCAGAGCTTTGCCACCATTGTTACCAGCACCTGTATCACCTCGGAGAATAGGGTCAAAAATTAACTTACCACTCCTAATAGTCACTGCTATGCAGTGGCCACCATTTTTAAGATTCTGTATCGTGTCACTAGGAAGTGATCCAGCATCCTCTGATTCAATGTGGTTGACAGCTTCCCTATCTATTTCTCTAATCATTTAACCAAGGTTGAATACGAGTCTCCTAGTTGATGTATATTAGTCATATCTCCACGCATGTCTCGTACCCCTACCTCTTTGGCTTCAACTTTGTGGAGGACTTTAGCTATTATTGCCTCTAATTTCAAATTACCAGCACAATTACTTAGACATTCTCTTTTCATGGATGGCACATACGCTCCAATTGGTTGCACTTGTAGCTATCCTTATTTTGTGGATTCCCCTGGTCATGATTTCCAGGTCGGTCATAGTAATTATCATAGCCATAGTTCTGTCCTTCTTTCCTAAGGTTGTATGTCCGAAAACCCAATTGCTATTAAAAAAACATGGCCTTCTTATTAAAATCAATTTCTAGCTTATCATTCTTGGTTGAGGTGTCCATTACTTTAACTTTTTCTAGCACTCCACCTACTAACCGTTTGGTAAGCAAGTCTATCTGTGTTTGCATGTGACCTATGTCTTGGTCACGCTCTTTTTCCTTCCATCTTTTCTCTATAGTCATCCTAAAAAAAAACCCAGAATAGTCCCTATCTATAGTGTACCATGCCCTGTTGTTGTTAGCCACCTGGTCTAAAATCACTATGATATTTAGGAAATTATAGCCTTATATGATCCTCTGTATGCTGCAACAATGATTGGTTTAATCACAAATATGAAGGAACCATAGAAGTCCTCCTTCAAGTGCTCATCCGTGAGATTATGGTTTAGATATTGTTAAGTTTCTTCCTAAATCTCTCCCATGTCTCATGTAGTGCTTCTGTAGGCAGCTACTTGTGGGCCCCAATCTCATCTTTGATTTTTAACTTCCTTGATTGTGAGTAGAACCTTTCTAGATATGCATCCTTCAACTCTCTCTAGACACGAATGGAATCATGAGGAAGCTTGTTCAACCATTTTGTTGCCTCGCTGGTCAGAGACAATAGAAAAAATCTCAAATGAATAGCCAGTTATACCAGGAATCTTGAAGGATTGGCATGAAGCAAAAAAGTTCATAAGATACTGGTTTATGTTATCACCTGCTGCTCTGCTGAATAATCCTTTCGGAGTATCTGTAGCATGGTGCTAGTGATGGTAACCTTGACTCCTAGAGGCAATGGGGGAAGGACTATCACCTCCATTTCCTAGACACCATCACCGTCATGACCCAAGCCTAGGACTTAGATGTAACACGATGAATGGGAACCCAAATAAAAATCCCACACAAGCCTCTTAAGCATGCATAACATATCCTTGGATTTGTTTTTTGTGGAAACATAAGAGAGAAATGAACACATAACACATAATCTCTAAGGGAAGTGGGGCTTTGGACTCACGCTATGGGGATGTTATAGGGAAGAGGATAAAAATGAATCACATAGCAAATAAGTCTAGGCACGGGTAGGTATGACTCACGCTATGGGGATGTTATAGGGAAGAGGATAAAAATGAATCACATAGCAAATAAGTCTAGGCACGGGTAGGTATGACTCACGCTATGGGGGCATTCAGGGACCTGGGAATTCCATCAAATTCGTCCACTTACAACAAGCAAAAAGGGGGAAATGGGACTAAGGGGAGTCTTCAATATTACATAAAGATAATAGGAGTCAAGCTCAATACATAAACTTCCATGTCCAACAACACCTCTAATCATGTGTGGAATGGGTGCCAAGACATCTCCCAGGCTCATCCTCAAAAAATAAAAGTCTAAAATAGACAAGTCTTAACAAGCATGAAAGTAAAGTAGATATTGTCCTCGAAACAGAGGACTCACCAATAGTAGTCATCAATGGATACAACTAGCCACGAGGAGGAAGAGGATGAATAGGAGCTTCAGTTCCTACATGGTTCAATCATGTAGGCAAAGAGTGTGTTTTAGTACTTGAAGTGTACCAGTATACGAGGTACCATGTAACAAGGAACATAAAATACAATAATTAATATGCATAATCATAATCAATGGACATGAGCTTAGTATGACATGTATAATTAATGCTCAAGTTAAAACATGCATGAATATTAACATACTTCCATAACATGACATACATATGTGGGAGGAGACTATAACCGACATATAAGACCAAATGAGCTACTACTTGGAATCCTGATGTTCACTCCACACCGAATAAAGGAGTGGTCTACTTGCCAAGGTAAACCAAGAATGACCCTACAAGGTGGAGAACGTTTCCTAGATGGATCCACTAGTAAAGTCCGTTTAGGAAAATAATATAAATCTATGGTGGCACATAGTTAAGAGATCAATAATTTATATAATTCTCATGCCAGGCGCATCCCAGAGTGATCTACATATGATATCATCATTGAATCATGTGAAACACCTTGTTGTTATAATTGATGCATAAGTTACTAGCATCCTATCCTATTCACTCATCTTTAACTCAATTAGTCAAATGTTTAGACCCAATTTACTAGTTCTACTCCCATATTTACACATCCCATACAAATCACTATCTATGTTGATTAGTTTGCTAATTTAGCTATTGTTTGCTGAATCTCAATTTTAATTATTATAACCCCCGATTCAAACCTACAATTACCTAATTCAATAAAATTCTTCAACTCTCAAGCCATCATTCCCTGTGGGATTCGACCCCCACTCTATTGTTAGGTAATATGCTAATGACAATCGTCCCTGCTTCCTTTGAGTATCAGAATTGAGCGATCATCAATATCCCATAGAATACATAAATCATGCATATACATAGCTTTCAACATAGTTCAAACTTCACTAAAATCGTACTTTCATAATTCATAAATAGTTGTCATATCTTTCATGAAAACATCATGTCATAATAATAGTCCATCTACTTTGCTTTCATCATAGTGTGAGTAGACATTCCCACCTTAACAACAACATAAATATTTGAGTTTTCATCATCCCTTTTATCATAGCATCATCATAGCTTTCAATACATTATCATTGTCATAGAACATGCTTTTATATACTTGAGATCATAATCATGAAAATTTATATCTTTATCATAAGAGACTAGGGCTAAGTGTAGGTCCATGGACATTTGAGTCAAAATTATGCAATTTAATAGAATTCATAGGGAAAACATGCAATTGAAATCAAATTAGATAATTGACAAAGGAACCCATATCAAGTTATTAAGCCCTAATAATGTATACTTTGAAATAACACACTTTTGTTTGAAAATCATATAGATCATGTAATTTATCATAAGTCATGAATAATTAGTCATGATCATCATATAGAAATCATGACCCATGCATTAAGAAATTATAGCTTAAAAACCCATAAGAATTCATCACGAAACTTAGATGAAAAGAAGGTTTTGGATTGGGCTTCATAGATGAATCTAATCAATGAATGAAGCCTGTACACCTCAAGTAGAATCATTATAATTTGAGGAGAAAATCTGGAAATCATCAGCCAAACTTTCCAGCTTTAGCTTTAATGAAATCCTTGACTTAGAGAGAGAAATATTGAGAACCCTTGAGAGAAATTTAAAAGAATAAAGGCTTTGAATAAATTAAGACTAAGAATTATAAAGGCTAGGTTGGTTAAGTCAGTTAGGGTTGTAAAAATGATATAGTTTGAGACTTAGATGAATTGGAAATTTTAAAAACACCCTTCATTAAAAACTATTGGAGCCATCCATGAAACCCCTCCTACGTGTAGTGGATATACCTACAGTCCATACCTTGGCTCATGGAACTAGGTGTCATAAAAGCCGTATGTCATGACCCAAGCCTAGGGCCTAGATGTGACACAGCAAATAGGAACCCGAAGGGACCCAACAAGCCTTTTAGCATATCAATCACACATCCTTGGTCGTAGAACTAAAGTAAACAACAACAAGAGATATATATAAAATGAGAAGTGGGACTAAGGGAAGCCTTAAATATAAACAAAGCATAAGAGTCAAACTCATAACACAATAACATCATAATATCCAACATACACCTCTAACTTGGAATAGAGTGGGGGCCAAGAAAATTTCTAGGCTCACCCTCATAATATCAAATGTTCAACATAAAGAAGTCGTAAAATAGCAAGAAAAGTAGATAGTTTCCTCAAACTTGAGGAATCACCAAGCTTTTCTTTAAATTATCTGACTAGCCACGTAGAGGATAATCAAGAGGAGCTCCACTCCCTACATGGTGATATCATGTAGGCATAAAATATGCATTAGTACATTTGAATGTACTAAGTATGTAGGATGCAATGCAACAAACGTAAGCCAATATAGTCAAAATACACAATAATAGGCAATAGATAGGCATAATCCAATATGGCATGCATGATCAATGCTTGAAGTAAAACATGCTTATAAATCATTCAACTTGCATAGAACATAATACATGTGTTGGAAGAGACCTCAACTGACATAAAATAAGACCAAGCGAGCAACAACTTGGAATCTCGATGATTACCCCTCATTGGTAAAGAGGTGATCTACTTGCCAAGATAAACCATACTTCACCTTACGGGAGTCCATCCCATTTCGAAGAAGTAACCCCCCTTACGAAAACCCATCCCATTGCATAGTGGATTTCATAATAAAGTGCACTAAATGGATCCACTTGTATGGCAAGGATATGACATAATATTGGTACATAGTTTGAGGAAAGGAGTATAGACCCATGAAGATAGTCCACGCTGACATCCAATCTATTGATGCTAATGATGCTAAGTATAATCCCATGGAGTACTTGAAATAATCATATCTTTAGCAACTTGTAACGAACATATAATCATAACATGAGTAGCTATTAAATATACTTGACCTCTAATGGTGAGCCTAACTTGAAACATGAGAATAGATCATAATCATACATGAACCCTTTCTTGAACATGAATGACTCACAAAAGGTAAATCTTGAAAATAGGGCTTAACTTTATACTTGCATAACCATAGATAATTTCATGAATTCATAACATACTTGATAGCCTATATTCATCATAAAGTCACTTGACTTGTAAAACATATAAATAACTTGAGGATTCTTAACTTGACATTTTATTAAACACTTGGTGGGTGTGTAATGCTTGTTAAAAATCATGCAATTCAAGAGTGAAGTCATATGAGAAAACTCAATGCAAATCAAAACACCAACATATTTTAAAACCCTCATGTAAGATACCTTGAAATCCATCATCAAATCTCATAAAAGATCATAGTTTCATAGCTCAAAACATACATAGTTTCAATAGACAAAACCAACTCATACTATAAGTTTGAGATAGATAAATATGCATATTTAATCAACATTTCATAAAACTCCAATATATTTCATGCTCATATTTTATAATAATAGATACCCATAAATAATATCACTTGAAGTCATGTAATTTTCATAAAAATGGAGATTAGGCTCCATGTGTGAAAGGACCCAATGGATGAAACCCACATAGAGAAAAATAATTTTTGTTAATTTATGATTTCCAAAGTTCATCCGCACCCCAGGTGTGACGTGACCTAGGTGCGAATTAGTGTTGGATTCTATTTCGTGATTGGTCCATATCGCGGACTGACGCGAACCAGTGTAAGTTTTTCCTTGTTTTTCATATTTTGTCAAAAGTCATTAGAGTAATAAACCGATGCCCATTTGGACTGGAAATCTTCCATATTTAGCTATTTTTCAACTCTAGAACTCCTAAAACCCTCTCTAAAACCTCTCAAGTCCTCACCCAAATTCAAGGATCTCAAGAATAACTTTGGATTTCAAGGACCCAATCCAAGCTTCAAGTCACCTTCAAGTTTACCCCAAAAAATTCATTGTTTAAGGTATGTGCATCTTCATCCATAGATCCTTCCATCCATGGAGCCCAACCTTCTCATTTTATGAAAATTGCATGATTTCAAATGATATTATTTATGGGTATCTCTTATTATGAATCATGAACATAAATTATGTTAGGTTTTATCAAGTATTAATTGATTATGCATGAATATCTATTTAATCTCTTTTCATGAGTTGATTTATATCTATTGAATTAATGCATGATGTAAACTATGTAAAGTATCAATTATAGTGAATTTTGAGATGGATTTCAAATGAGGGTTTTACTATAATATTGGTGGGTTGATTTGCATTGATTTTACTCTCTCTTGTTATACTCTTGAGTTATATGATTTTGAACAAGTGTCATGAACCTACCATGTATTTGATGAAATTACATGACAAGAATTCTTATGTTGTTGATGAACTATTGCATGATTTACAAGTTAAGTGATTTCAAGATAATTACGGGCTCCCAAGCAAGTATTGAATTCGTGAAAAGTATCTATGATGTTACAAGTAACAAGTTGAGCCCTATTTCAAGATTTTATTCTCTTGTAAGGCTTTCATGTCAAGTTGAGGGATAAATCATGATTACTATTTTACCCTTATGTTTAAGTTCAAGTAAGCTTACTAGAAGAGGTCAAGCATATAATGAACTACTCATGTCATGTTATCATGTCTCTTATAAGTTATTCATGTTATGATTAAAGTTATGATTATTCCAAGTATTCCATGGGATTAGACATAGCACCGATTGAGGCTAAAGATGGGGGCTCGACTCAAGAGGTCCTTATATAAAGACTTTAATATCTAAACTATATGCCACCATAGGATCATGTTATTACCCTAAATGGGCTTTACTTGTGGATCCATTTAGTTTATGTTATCATGTATGGTTTGCCTTGGAAAGTAGACCACACTTCGCTTAGAGGTGTCATGCCCGGTCACTTTACCGAGGGGGTGTCATGCCTTGGATTCTAAGTTGTAACTGAACCCTTTCTTGAACATGAATGAGAGGTGTCATGCCCGGTCACTTTACCGAGGGGGTGTCATGCCTTGGATTCTAAGTTGTAACTTTCTTGGTTATATTGGTTAAGGTCTCATCCCACATATGTGTGATATATTATGCAAGTTAAATGTTTTACATGCATGTTTCATTACCAACATTGATCATATATGTCATATTGAGATTATATCTGCTGCCTATATGTTACAAATTTTGAATATTATGGCTTATATCTTTGTTATATTGCATTCCACATACTTAGTATATTCCAAGTACTAACACATACTCTACACCTATATGATATTACCATGCAGGGACCAGAGCTCCTATCAATTATCCTCCTCTATGTGGCTAGTTCAGTTCTTTGAAGAAAGCTTTGGTGAGTCTTCAACTCTGAGGATAATATATATATTATTCATGCTATGTTGAGACTTCTTCTTTATGTTGGATACTTATTATCATGAGTGTGAGCCCGGGAAGTGTCTTAGCCCCCGCTCTATCCTAAAGTAGAGATATTGTTAGATACTACTTTTGTATATGCTTATGAGATTAACTCTACTTATTTTGTATGATTTTGAAAGACTTCTCTTAGTCCCGCTGCCCTTTTGAATAATTGACACTTGATATTATTTTATTTTGCTTCTGCAACCAAAGATGTGTACATGATATGCTAAGAGGCTTGTTTAGGTTGTCCCCAGACTTCCCATTCACCGTGTCAGGTCTAAGCCCTATGCTTGGGTCATGATAAGCTTGGTATCATAGTGCTAGGTTGTTAATGGTCCTTGGAAATCCAACACACTATGTCAAGTAGGGTCTTATTCGTGGTTGTTAAGCATGCCACAACTAGGAATAGGAGGCTATGAGGCAATTTAGAAAGTGTTTCACTTCTTCATGATTTATGTCATGCTTTAGATGTAAAGATAAGACTTTCCCCCTAACGAATGCTCTTTTTCACTTCTATATCATGCCACTACCAAGGGGAAGGCTAAGGAGAGCCCGTACACCCTAGGAGTAACCGACCCCTCCCACTCCTCAAGATCCTCAAGATAGAGGGGTGGCCCAAGATAAGTTTCAGAATGCCATACAATATTGGCCCATGCTATGACCAACCAATTGAACCAAGGGGCCTAAGCTCCTCATGCTCCTACCCCGGTCTCCGGAGTTTCATAGGTCCAAAGTGAAGGAAGATCCCTAAGAGTTCATTGATGAGGTGTATAAGGGGCTATCTATCATAGGGGTCAATTCAGAGGAGAAGGAAAAATTAGTGGCCTACCAACTCAAAGGTGTGGCCCAGATTTTGTTTGCCTAATGGAAATTAGAGAGCAGAGATGATGATGCTATTCTTTTGGAGGAGTTCGAAGCCGCCTTCCTCAATCAATTCTTCCCTATTGAGTTAAGAGAGGCTAAGATGATGGAGTTCATGAATCTTAAGAAAGGTTCCATGAGTGTGAGGGAGTAATCTCTCAAATTCAACAAGCTCTCAAAGTATACTTCTCATTTGGTTATCGATCCTAGATCAAGAATGAAAAAGTTTATGTCAGGGGTGTCCGACTTGGTAAATGATGAGTGTTTTACCGCCATACTAATGAGTGATATGGACTTGTCTCAACTCATGACATATGCTGAACAAATTGAGGGGGAGAAACTTAGGAAGAGAAGAAGTCGGGAGTCCAAGAGGGCTCAATTTAAGGGTGGTTTCCAAGGTTCTAAGGGTGGCTAGTTTCAACAAGGTCACAAATTCCAAGGCCAAGGGTCCTTTAATGCTTCCAATAAGAGTTTTTCTAATGATAGTGTGTCTAACCCAAGGCCTCAAGATGGCAATGGTGGGATGACTAATCTTAGGTGCCAAAAGTATGGGAGAAACCATAGTTGTCCATGTTTGAAGAATTCTAATGCTTGCTTTGGTTGTGGTGAAATAGTTCACAAGGTTGTTGATTTTCCACATTCTCAAAACAAGGGTAGAGATAGTCATCCTCAAGGCCAAGGACCTAATGTGGGTCAAAGGGAAAAAAGAGGCCAACATGGGGGTACTCCAAGGCAAAATAGGTTCTACGCTCTCCAAGGAAGGCAAGGAGTGGATGAGGTGCTCGATGTTGTTACTGCTATGTTAAAGGTTTTTTTATTATGATGTCTATGCATTGATAGATCCGGGTGCCACTCTTTCTCCATTACTCTTTTTGTTTCTGAAAAGCTTCATATGTGTCCCGAATTGTTGTTTGAACCTTATGAAATGTCTACTCCCATTGGTGAGTCCATTGTTGCTAAAAGGGTTATAGGGATTGCCCCATGTCGTATTACATAAAGTCTTGCCTTATGAATTTAGTGGATTTTGATATTATTCTTAGGATGGATTATTTACACGCATATTATGCTTTTATTGATTGTAGGACCTATAATGTTAGATTCTAATTTCCTAATGAGCCCGTCCTTGAGTGGAAGAGCTGTAGTGTAGTAGTCAAGGGTAGATTCATTTCTTATCTTAAAGCCCAAAAATAGATTTTTAAGGGTTGCATTTACCATCTTGTAAGGATTAGGGATGTTGAGTCTAAAGTCCTTCCTATTGAGTCGGTTCTGATAGTCAATGAGTTTCTTAATGTCTTTCCCAATAAGCTTCCCTGTGTTCCTCTTGAAAGGGAAATAGACTTTGGTATAGACTTTCTCCCTGATACACAATCTAGTTCCATTCTCTCTTACCATATGGCCCCAGCAGAGTTGAAGGATCAATTGAGGTATTTGTTGGAGGAGGGTGCATCAGTGTTATTTGTAAAGAAAAAGGATGGTTCTCTTAGAATGTGCATTGATTACTCGGCAATGCACCTACAATATTTATAGATCTCATGAACAGGGTCTTTAAACCCTACCTTGATATGTTTGTGGTGATCTTTATTGATGATATCTTGATTTATTCCCATAGTGACGAAGAACATATCAATCATTCTTTAAACCCTACCTTGATATGTTTGTGGTGATCTTTATTGATGATATCTTGATTTATTCCCATAGTGACGAAGAACATGTCAATCATTAGAGGGTGGTGTTGCAAATTTTGAGGGATGAGCGGTTGTTTGCTAAATATGAAAAGTATGAATTTTGGTTGAAAGAGGTTGCATTTCTAGGGCATGTGGTGTCGGGTGATAGAATTAAAGTGGACCCTAAGAAAATAGAGGTGATAAGGAATTGGCCTAGGTCCTTGACTCTGACGGATAATAGGAGTTTTTTAGGTTTAGCAGGGTACTACAAGAGGTTTGTGAATGATTTCTCTTCCATTGCTTCCCCTATGACAAAGTTGACTCAAAAGAAGGAAAATTTTGTTTGAACGGATGAATGTGAAAAAAGTTTTCAAACTTTGAAAGACAAGCTTATCTCCATTCTTATTTTGGCTTTACTAGAAGGGCTACAAGGGTTTTTGATTTATTGTGATGCCTCAGGGATTGGCTTGGGGTGTGTTTTGATCCAAAATGGCAAGATTATAGCATATGCCTCTAGGAAACTAAAGGTGCATGAGCAAAATTATCCCACCCATGATCTTGAATTAGCAGTCGTGGTGTTTGCTTTGAAAATATGGCGTCATTATTTGTATGGCATTCATGTGGATGTGTTTACCAACCACAAGAGTCTAAATTGGCGGGCATAGTGTTTGCTTTGAAAAATTAGCGTCATTATCTATATGGGGTTCATGTAGATGTTTATCGACCACAAGAGTCTCCAATATGTCTTCATGCAAAAAGATCTTAACTTGAGGCAAAGAAGGTGGTTAGAACTCGTTATGGATTATGACATGAGTATGCACTATCATCCCAACAAAGCTAATGTTATGGCCGATGCTTGAATTAGAATGTCCATGGATAGTCTAACTCATATTGATGTTGGTAACAAGGAGGTGGCTAGAGAAGTTCACCGGTTAGCTAAGTTAGGGGTTAGGTTAAATGAGATGGAAAATGGGAGTGTAGTGGTTGCTGATGGTTCCGAATCTTCTTTGATTGAAGAAGTCAAGTCAAAACAAGATCTTGACCCCACCTTACTAGAGTTGAAGGCCGTAGTGAAAGATGGTAAGGTGGAGGTTTTCTCCCAAGGGGGAGATGGCATTCTTAGGTACCAAGGTAGGTTATATGTGCCTTATGTTGATGACTTGAGGGAGTTGATCTTGAAGGAAGCACATAATTCATCCTATTCTATTCACCTCGGTTCCACAAAAATGTATAGAGACTTGAGGGAGGTATATTGGTGGGGTGGTATGAAGAGGGATATTGGCAAGTTTGTAGTCGGTTGTCACAATTGCCAACAACTGAAAGCCGAACATCAAAGGTCGGGCAGCCTAGCTCAAGATATAAAATTCCTACTTGGAAGTGGGAAGAGATCAACATAGATTTTGTGATTGGTTTGCCTAAGACTAGGAAATACTTTGATTCTATTTGGGTTGTTATTGATAGGATGAAAATGTCAGCTCACTTTTTTCGGATTAAAACAACTTATAATGTTGAAGATTTTTCCAAGTTGTATATTCATGAGTTGGTTAGATTGCATGGGGTATCCTTGTCTATCATTTTGAATCATAGTGCTCAATCCACTTCTCATTTTTGGAGCTCTTTCCAAAGGGGTCTTGGTACCAAGGTCAAGCTTAGCATGACTTTTCATCCTCAAACGGATGGCTAAGTCGAAAGGACTATTCAAATTCTTGAGGATATGCTTAGAACTTGTGTTTTGGAGTTCCAGGGTAGTTAGGATAAACATTTTCCACTTATTGAGTTTGCTTACAACAATAGCTACCACTTAAGTATTGGAATGGCTCCCTTTGAAGCTTTTTATAGTAAACGTTATAGATCCCCGATTGGGTGGTTTTTTATGGGGTAGATGGCTTTGTTAGGCCCGGATTTGGTTATGGAAACTTTGGAGAAGGTGAGGTTCATAAGGGAGAGATTGAAGACGGCTCAAAGTAGGCAAAAGTCAAACTCCCATGTAAGGAGAAGAGATCTTGAATTCAATGTTGGTGATTGGATTTACTTGAAGGTTTCACCCATGAAGGATGTGGTCCAGTTTGGCAAGAAAGATAAATTGAGCCCAACGTTTGTGGGACCCTATAGGATTTTAAGGAGACTCGGTAAGGTTGCCTATGAATTGGAGTTGGCTATGGATATAAACATGGTTCATCCGGTCATCCATGTGTCTATTTTGAGAAAGTGTATGGGTGATCCATGTGCTATAGTGTCATTAGAGTTTGTGGGTGTTGTGGAAGATAATTTGACCTATGAGGAGGTCCCGATGGAGATATTGGATATTTGTTGCATTCATGTCGGGCTAAAAGGTTCATATTTACTTCTCTTTCGCATGTTTCGTTGACATTTAAGGAGGAATGTTCCCAAGGGGGAGATATTGAAACACCCCTCATGTGCTTTAGAATGCTCCATAATCGTAATTGCTATATATCTTAAAATTCGTACGTTATTTTGGAAATCTTACTTCACATTCTTGATCAGGGGGCAAATTTGAGTGGAAAATGGGTAAAATCTGAATTTTAGAAGACCCATAACAAATAATAATTTTTGTTAATTTATGATTTCCAAAGAGCATCCGCGCCCCAAGCGCGACACGGCCTGGGCGCAGATTAGTGTTGGATTCTGCGTCACGTTTGGTCCATATCACTGACTGGATGCAGACCAGTGTAAGATTTTTCATGTTTTTAAATGTGAAATCTTCCATACTTAGTCATTTTTCAACTCTAAAACTCACAAAACCTTCTCTAAAATCTTCCCAAGACTTTATCAAAATCCTTACCCAAATTCAAGGGTCTCAAGAAAAACTCTGGATTTCAAGGACCCAATCCAAGCTTCAAGTCACCTTTAAGTTTACTCCAAGAAATTTATGGTTTAAGGTATATGGGTCATCATCCATGAGTCCTTTCACCCATGGAGATCAACCTTCTCATTTTATGAAAATTGCATGATTTCAAGTGGTATTTATTTATGAGTATCTGTTATTATGAATCATGAACATAAATTATATCGAATTTTATCAAGTATTGATTGATTATGCATGAATATCTATTTTAATCCCATTTCATGAGTTGATATATATATATCTATTGAAGTTATGCATGACGTGAACTATGAAATCTATGAATTATAATGAATTTTGAGATGGATTTCAAGATACTTAAAATGAGAGTTTTACTACAATATTGGTGGGTTGATTTGCATTGATTTTACTCCCTCTTGTTATACTCTTGAGTTGCATGATTTTGAATAAGTGTCATGAACTCACCATGTGTTTGATGAAATTACATGACAAGTATTCCTATGTTGTTGATGAACTATTGCATGATTTACAAGTAAAGTGATTTCAGGATAATTATGGGCACCCAAGCAAGTATTGAATTCATGAAAAGTATCTATGATGTTACAAGTAACTAGTTGAGCCCTATTCCAAGATTTTATCCTCTTGTGAGCTATTCATGTCAAGTTGAGGGATCAAGCATGATTACTATTTTACCCTTATGTTCAAGTTCAAGTAAGCTCAATAAAAGAGGTCAAGCATGTAATAAGCTACTAATATCATGTTATCATGTCTCTTATAAGTTATTCATGTTATGATTAAAGTTATGATTATTTCAAGTATTCCATGGGATTAGACTTAGCACCAATTGAGGCTTAAGATAGGGGCTCGACTCAAGGGCTCCTTATATAAAGTCTTTTGTCTCTAAACTATATGCCACCATAGGATCATGTTATTACCCTAAATGGGCTTTACTAGTGGATCCATCTAGTTCATGTTATCATGTATGGTTTTCCTTGGCAAGTAGACAACACTTCGCCTGGGGGTGTCATGCCCGGTCACCTCACCAAGGGGGTGTCATACCTTGGATTCCAAATAGTAGCTCACTTGATCTATGTCAGTTAAGGCCTCCTCCCACATATGTATGATAAATTATGCAAGTTAAATATGTTACATACATGCTTTATGACAAGCATTAATCATACATGTCAAATTAAGATTATATCCATTGCCTATTGTATGCATTTTGAATATCATGGCTTATATCTTTGCTGCATTGCACCTCACATACTTAGTACATTCCAAGTAATAACGCATACTCTATACCTACATGATATTACCATGTAGGGACCGAAGCTCCTATCAATCATCCTCCTCCACATGGCTAGTTCGGTTCTTCGAAGAAAGCTTTTGGTGAGTCCTCAACTCTGAGGACAATATCTATATTATTCATCCTATGTTGAGACTTCTTCTTTATGTTGGATACTGATTATCTTGAGGATGAGCCCAGGAAGTGTCTTAGCCCCCACTCCATTCTAAAGTAGAGGTGTTGTTGGATACTATGTTTGTATATGCTTATGAGCTTGACTCCTTTTATATTTTATGATTATGAAAGACTTCCCTTAGTCCCGCTTTCCTTTTGAATAATTGACTCTTGATATTGTTTTCTTTTGTTTCCGCATCTAAGGATGTGTATATGATATGCTAAGAGGCTTGTTTCGGTTGTCCCCAGACTTTTCATTCGCCATGTCACATCTAGGCCCTTGGCTTGTATTGTGACACAAAACACATCATTCCACCTATAGGTCGTAAATCCTTCCATAGGGTAATTCTAGACTTAGATAAATTTTGGATTCCTCATGGCCTCATCCTCTCCTTCTTCACTTATTGGTCTAAAATCTCAATCGGTACTTCTTCATAAGTCTGATATTTCTCAATAGACATATCCTTCAATGGAATAAAAGAATTAGGATTACCCAAGCATTTTCTTACTATGGAAACATGAAAAACTAGATAAATCATAGCTAATTCAAAAGGCAAATCTAGTTTGTAGGCTACTTTCCTGATTCTCTTCACTATCTTTTAAGGACCCACATATCTAGGACTTAATTTGCCTTTCTTACCAAAACATATCACTTTTTTCATTTGAAAAACCTTCAAATACACCCAATTACCTTCATCAAACTCTAGTTCTCTTCTCCTAATATTAGCATATGACTTTTGACAACTTTGGGTAGCCTTCAACCTTTCCTTTGTAACTTTCACCTTTTCCATAACATAAAGTACAAAACCTTGCCCGATCAATGATATTTCTCCAACTTTAAACCAGCCCACCGGTGACCTACACCATCTACCATATAATGCTTCAAACAGAGCCATACTAATACTTGAATGAAAACTATAATTATAAGCAAATTTGATAAGAGGTAAGTGATCATCCCAACTTCCTTTAAAATCTAGCCCTTAACATATCCTCCAACGTTTGTATTGTCCTTTTGACTTATCTATCCGTTTGAAGATGAAATATGGTACTTAGCTTTACCTTCGTGCCAAGGAGTTTTCAGAATAACAACAAAAAATATCAAGTAAATTGATCACCTCTGCTGATATGATGGACAATGGCAATCCATTCAACTTTACCAATTCTTGAATGAAAATCCTAGCATTATGTTTGGCACCATAAGATGTCTTCACGAGCAAAAAGTTAGTTGTTTTCATCATTCTCTCCACAACCACCCATATTGAGTCAAATTTCTTTCTAGTCTTTGGCAAATCTGTGATAAAATCAATATTCACTATCTCTCATTTCCAAGTTGATATTGATTTCTCAATATCTTGAGTCAAACCATTGGGTCTTTGATGTTCTACCTTTGCATGTTGACAATTTGGACATTCTATCACACTTCTTGCTATGTCTTTCTTCATGCCATTCCATCAATACACTTCTCTCAAATCCCTTTATATCTTAGAGGATCTTGTATTAATTGAGTACTTGGAATGATGAGCTTCATCAAATATCTTCTTCCTTAGTCCATCTGCACTAGGAACACATAATCGCCCTTGGTAGCGCAACACTCCATCTTCCCATTCTAAAAATACTTCTACTTTTTATCAACCACCAATCTAATCAACTCAACGAAAGCAGGATCCATGTCTTATTTTTCTTTAACTTCTTCCATCAAAGATGATTCCGCTCCATTTGATATCAAGACACCACTATTACCTAAGCAATTTAGCTTCACATCCAAACAAGTCAAACAATGCAATTCTTTGACCAATAGGTTATATATCTTAACAATGATGCTTTAGCCTCAAAAAGGAGGTATAGCTTGGGTGATATCAAAATTTGTGCAAAGTTGTCAGTGAATACAACTAGACTTGTCTAATTCAAGTAATTTGGGAATTAATTCTTAATTCCCTTATTTCACATTTATGTTGTTTTTATGTTTATTTCAGGGTACAAGTGTAGTACATGTCAAATACATGAAGTTGAGGCATACCCTTGACTCTGTTTAACCAAGAGATTCTAAGAAGACGAAGAAGGATGGCCCAAGAAAATGTAAACAACGCAGCAAATACAGCTCTAAATTAGAATGAAAATGAGAATGCGAACAATGACAACCCATATCCTCTTGAGGATATTGCTCTGTAGTCACAGGACTTCAATGCCAAAGCTTATCAGTGGAACCAATATTGAATGAAATTTATGACTATGGAGGTTACTGGAGCTATTGTGTTACCACCACTACTGGCTGACACAAAGTTCCTAATTTCGAGTGGGTTACTTCAGATGCTGCAAAATTGTGGGTTGTTCACAAGCCTACCATCAAAGGATACACATAGTCATCTACACAACAATGCATTTGTCTGCAAGAGTGGGATAAGAACACAAAATTTGTCTATGGATGCTGTGGGACTTCATGTTTTCTAATTATCTACGAAAAGCAATGCAGCGCTATGGATTTTCGAACTCCCGCAAAGTTTGATCACCAATTGGGCTGAGTTTTAGAAGGTCTTTTTGGAGCAGTATTTACCGATATCAAAGAAGTTCAAGTTAAAAGATCAAATCAACAACTTTGAGCAACTTCCTGGTGACCTGATCAATACTACATTGTAACGATCCACAAAGTGCTTGAGAAGTGTCCCTGACAAGAGAATTATTGATGATGCCTGGGAGGAGATCTTCTATTATACCCTGGACAATAATAGGCAAGCCTATGTTGATACAATCAATGTGGCACGTTCTTAGATCAAAATTTGCAAGAATTGCTGAGAAGATGGAAAGGGTGGTCAAGACAAATGTTGCATAGGGGAAAAGAGATAGGTCATCTACTAAAAGTTCGTGCGTAAACAGTATTGGTTCAAAGCAAGCTAAAATAAATAAAGAGATAATGCAAGAGATTGCCCAGATTCCTATGAGTATGGAGGTGATGATGAAACAGAATCTGAAACGAGTTAATGCAGTTGTTCATCAGCCTCTACGAGCACCCCTTTATGATGATTCCTACTGTGAGGAGGACACTTTCTTCATTGCTGATTAGACAGGGGGTTTCTGGAGCAAAGGTTAAGGAAACCAAGGTCAAAACTATAACAGATATGGTGCTTTCAGAGATAACTGTGGAGGTTACTATGATAGGAATCAGGTCCAAGACAAAGACATAGATTGGTGTCGCAGGGATAGCTATAAAAATGGTCCTTATGTACCACCACATAATCGTGACACCAGAACTAGAAATACCAGGAGATGTTTGGTCACCTATTGAAGAAAGATGAGACACAGGATGAGATTCTAGGAGGGATGAAGTCTGACATCTCCAACATAAATCAAAAAATCAAGTCTCATTTTGTTTCTATCAAATAGCTTGAGCCACAGTATGGTCATGGGTCAACACAACTTAACTAGCATCAGAGAGGTACACTACCCAGAAATATAGTTCTTGAAATAGCCTACAATATTGTCCAAAAATGTGCCACAAAAATGCCCAGAATCGTAATTTCCATGTATCTCAAAATACATGCGTGATATCACAATTTGACTTCATATTCTTGATTAGAGGGTCAAATTGAGTGGGAAATGGGTCTAACTCCGATTTATAAGCAACTGTATAAAAATTTGGAAATCACAAAATGCATTTTCTAGTGCGCAATCTGCGGCTTTGGCGCGACGCGGACTGGTGTTATTTTTGTCCAATTTGTTTTTTTTAGTTCGGTCCAAGACTTTTGAGTCTTAGGACTAAGTATTCCCATAAAATCAATATTCACTATCTCTCATTTCCAAGTTGATATTGATTTCTCAATATCTTGAGTCAAACCATTGGGCTATACTTAGCAGTATTTCACCCTCATATCATTCAAGATATTCTCCAATACTCACTCAAACACTTAGCCAAATATTTCCCTTCAAATTTTAAGTCCCAAGACTCATCCGGATGTTAAGGTTCTTATTCAAGTTTCAAGTCTCCATCTCCAATCTTTTTTAAGGATTCTCCAAAGCTAAGGTATGTGGGTTTCTTTCATGGGTTCCTCTCACCCATGATGCCCAAGCTTCCTTTTAACTAAAATTGCATGATTTAAAGTTGACTTACTCATGAATCTTACTTATTATGAATTTCACTACACACTATATTGGGGTTCTATGAAATTGTAATTGTTTTAGCATGTTTTGAGCTATGAATCTAAGATATGTTGTGAGATTTTATGAAGGGTTTTGATGTATATTGTTTGAGAATATTACCAAGTATCTATTGATAGGTGTACACTAAATTTGCTAGCATGATTCCACTCTTTAACTGCATGATTTTACACTAGCATTGCACACCCATCAAGCATTTCATAAAATGTCCGGTTATAATTTCTTGAGGAATTGAAGGTCTAATGGATGTCTTATGAGTTGAATGACTGTATGATGATGAATGGAACTTATGTACAAGATATTCTCCTATTAGTGTTGGATAGTAACCATGCCCTACTTGGGAGTTGTGCGCCGGGTAACCGGGTTGAGGGGTTTGTACCTTAATCACCATTAGTGGTAGGGTGCGATGATCCACCAATCAATCAAGGGTTTTGTACCTTGATAACCAGTTGAGGGGTTTGTACCTCAATCACCATGGGTGGTAGGGTGAGACCATCCATGATGATGGTCTCTTCTTACACATATATTATATTCTATGTAAGCATGTTTTACTTAAGCATTGATCATACATGCCATATTGCTATTATGCTATCTATTGTTCACCATTATGCATTTTGACTATGATGCCTCTCTCTTATTGCATTGTATCCTACACACTTAGTAAATTCAAATGTACTAACATATACTCTATGCCTACATAATGTTACCATGTAGGAATCGGAGCCCCGCTTGATCCTCCTCCTCCTCCACGTGGCTAGTACGATTGTCTCTCAAGCTAGTTGGTGAGTCCTCCATTTCGGGGATGAAGTCTATGATATGCTTATGACTAAGAGGGGTGAGCCCAATTATTTGTCTTGGTCCCCAGCTCCTATTTATGTAGTAGAGGTATTGTTGGAACCTTATGTTGTATTCAGGCTATACTCTATTGATCTTGCTATGTTCTTATGATTTGAAGAATGTTCCTTAGTCCCTTATTCCTTTTTTTCTATTTTTGTTGTTGTTGCTTAATTGCTTTCGTGACTAAGGATGTGTAATAATGTGCTAAGAGGCTTGCTTGGGGTCCCTCATTGGGTCCCCCTTGCACGGTGTAATGTCTAGGCCCTAAGCTTGGGTCATGGCAGTTCTATAACCAAAGAATAAAGGGAAACACATGGTGGTTATGACTTATGGTGAAAACTACCATTGATCCTCCCATACCAGTGGATGAGGATAATGTTTAAAAGAAGACAGTTGATTTCAAGGATATGGATATTGGAGTTAATCATGTCAAGAATGGGTGAGTGATATTGCAGAGGTGCCACAGAAGCTAAAGCCTATTCCTAGGCCTCCTCCTCCCTTTCTTTAGAGAACTAAAAAGAAGGAGGAGGAGGGCAAGTTTAAGCACTTTATCTCCATGCTGAAACAACTCTCCATCCACATTTCTCTCTTTGAGGCATTGGAGAAGATGCCAGGGTATACAAAGTACATGAAAGACCTAGCTACAAAGAAGCACACTGTGAGTCAGGAGCTTTCCCAAGAGCTTCAACATTGTAGTGCAATTTATAGGAAGTCCTTGGGGCAAAAGCGAGAAGATCCTGGTTCTTTTATGATACCCTACACTATTGAAGATATAGATTTTGCAAGGGCACCTTGTAGTCTTCAAGAAGCTAGAACATGGGAGCCCTTGCTCCAACTAGCATGTCATTATTGATGGCTAATTGCACAGTGAAGAAGCTTATGAGGATAGTTTGTGATGTGCTTGTCAAAGTGGATGAGTTCATATTCCATGCATATTTTGAGATCTTGGATTGCAAGGTTGACTTTGAAGTCCCTATCATCTTAGGAGGCCCTTCTTAGCTACTAGATACACCTTGGTTGATATAGAGAGAGGCCAACTCAAGTTTAGGTTAGAAAATGATGAGGTGGTGTTCAATGTTTGCCAACATAAAAAGAAAGAGGATGATTTGAGGGTAGTCTATGTTATTGACAATGTTAAGGATGCTGAGCTAGAAGTACCCCTTGAGGAGAGACTGGGCATCGATATTTTGGAAGTTGTACTGATGTACTTTGATATTGATGGTATCCCAGACTATGAAGAGACAGTGAAGGCGTTGGGGGTATCTTATACTCCTAAGTACCAAACTAAATCGGAGGTGGACATACAAAATCAAGAGTAATCACCTACCAAGCCATCCATAGAGGAGCCACTGATACTTAATTAAAGGCTCTTCCATCCCGTTTGAGATATGCAATTTTGGGTACAAACAACACCCTGTTAGTCATAATTGCTACGGACCTGAATGATGAACAAGTGGATGCCTTTGTCATAGTACTTCAGTAGTTTAATAAGGCTATTGGGTGGATGATTGCAAATATTATTGGTATCCCTCTTGGGGTATGTACCATATAATCTAGTTGGTCAAGGACTACAAGCCGAGTATTAAGCACCAAAGGCATCTCAACCCTCCTATGCAAGAGGTCATGTAAAGGAAATCATCAAGTGGTTAGATGCAGGAGTGCTCTACCTAATCACCGACAGTGAATGGATGAGCCTGGTTTAGTACGTTCCGAAGAAAGGGGTATCACTGTGGTCCCAAATGCTAATAACAAGTTGATTCCCATGTGGCCAGTCACTGGGTGGAGAGTGTACGTGGAATATAGGAATCTCAATGCATTGAGAGAAAAGGACCACTTTGTTATGTTGTTGTCATGACCCAAACCTAGGGTTTAGGAGTGACAAGGTGAATGGGAACCCAACAGTCCTAAAACAAGCCTCATGGCATCTATCCACACATCATCAATTTAGAAGCGTACATGAAATAGTAAGCACATAGTTCTAAGGGATGAGAAAATAGGACTCACGCTATAGGGACATCATAGGGATAAGGAGTAACATAGATTCACATAACACATAGCACATAAAGACTAGGGAGGGGGGTAAATATGATCACCCTATGGGGGAAATATGGGACTTAGGATCTTCCACGTCATAACATGAATACATAACATAGGCTCATAATCAATCCATAATGACATAACCATTACATAACGATATCCATAAACATAATCTCTGAATACAACATCTATCATATAAACATAAGGGAGTCTACAAAATGTCCAACAATGCCTCTAATCATAAGATAGGATGGGGTCAAGACATGTTCTAGGCTCACCCTTAGAGTAAAAAACCTAAAATAAGCACCATAGGTAAAAGAATGGTGGTTTGTCCTTGGAAGATAGGATTCACCACAACAAGTGTCTCAAGATCTAAATCTAGCCATCGTACAGTGGATAAAGGTAGTCCTCCGTCCCTATATATTTAGATCATGTAGGAAAAAAGTATGTGTTAGTACATTTGAATGTACTAAGTATGTGGGAATGTCACGCATATGAGCTTATTAAATCCACATTCAATGTTAGATGACAAGGGAACATATATAGAAAGAATCACATAACAAGAGAATAATATATCAATATGCCATGAAATGCATGATGCATGAATGCAAAAATACTTTAGATATATTGAGGATGAGACCATAAGTGACATAAGATCAAGTGATCTATAACTTGGAACTCTGTCATCTAACAGACAGTGGATAAAGTGGTGACCCACCTACCAAAGGTAGATCCACAATCATTTCTCATCCACAAAGGGCAAAAACATACCTATGTTAGGCACATAGTTCAAGAGAAAGGAGTATGGACCCTTGGGGATAGCCCACCCTGCCTTCAATCCCATCTGTGCTAGGTGATTATCCCACTAGAGTACATATATAAATACGTGCTTGTAAAAGAGGCATAAGTCTATCAAAACATAACAATGAATACTTAAGCTTAAAGGCTAAGTCACATTTCATATTCATGCATACATAGGCTAAATAGCAAAAAACGTACTTTATGTAATACTTTCATACATAGGGATGGATGATTTGGAGAACCTTCTTGAGAAAATAGTATGGACACTTGGGGATAGGTCACCCCGGCTCAGACCTCAATCGGTGCTCCATAAACATAGTGGTGTAAACACCCATAATTGCTCAAAGAGACATAATTATAGATATTTATGTGATCACATTCTTGTCATAACCATAATCTTATCAAAATCATATACATAAACATAATTAGGCTTAACCCACTTCATAATTTTTATAAAATCCAATGCTCATGACTGCATATGACATGAATGCTATGTGAATAGCAATGGGTAATATAGATTCAATCTAAAATCAATAATATAATATGGAATTCAAGTAAATCCATAAGTAAAATTCACATTTAAATCATAATATAGAGTCCATGCTCAAATCTAGCTTTAAAGGGGACATGCACATACATGTCTTCATAACTTAATGCAATTTATCTTATTAGGGCTTAAATCAATTTAAAATCAACAATAAACTATAGCCCATATATCAATTAAATATAATAAATAATAATATTGAAAACTTATATTTAAAGTAAGCTAAAATTCCATGAAATTGAGTGTTAAAGAGTTTGGGTCTTCTTGGTTGAAAGGGGTCAAGAATCAATCCCACAGACCTTAGCTAATAGAGAAGATTCAATAAGAAATTTGATGAAGAAAGAGTCTTCCCTTGATTCCCAAGCTTAACTTTCACAAGAGTCCTTTAAGAGAGTTCTTTAGAGTGACTTAAGAGAATTCTAAGTGTAAGAGTGAATTTGAATGACAGAAATAAAGTGTAGATCATTTGAATGTCTTTAGGTAGCATAGAAAGTCAAAAAAGACTCATAGCCAGAACTGTAATAATGAAAATACTATTAATCAAATTAGTAGAAATATTGAAGTCAGGGGTCATAGGAATGGGTATATGGTTTGTGAGGCACCAAATCGACCATAGACTTGGTCTGTGATCCGACACATAGAAAAATTCTTCCTAATGAAGGTCTGAAATAGTAATCCTATACCTAGAAAAATTTGGTAAAAGCACTTAAATGGTTGGTCTCACGATCTATACCAAGCTCTATAGATCGGTACTCCTTCATAACACTTCACTTAGAAATTTTTTCATGACTATATTCTAGTATGATGATCTACTACTTAGAATATTTTCACTCCAGCACCTATAGGGGAGGGCCTCACTGACGGTGAAGCACCATATGATCCATGAGAGGGACCGAACCACTTGCCTTGGCTTCAAAGTTGAGAAGTTTCAAGGCCAATGCTACCACACGGTCCACTAAATGGTTTGTGAATCCTCACACGGCTCATGTGGGGTCCATTATGGTATTCCTTAGTCCCAAACTCCTGTTCAAGCCCACACATCGCACACAAGGCTAAGGGCCACTCACAGGAGGCCCCATACAGTCTGTATAGCCTCACAAGGACTGTGAAGGCTTTCATGAATGTCACCTTGGTCCAAAACTTTCTGGAACCAAATTTCTTAGCTCTATTGAAGTCATACAAAGTTCAGGCCCTTATAGTTATTCATGGATCAAATGTCGAACCGATTGGCTGAAAGAGTTGGTACTATTTTCTGGATGTGTATTTAGGTAAGGACTAGATTACCATTGCTTCGAAAGATCAGGAAAAGACAATGTTCACAAGTCCCTACGGAATCTTCACATTCAAGAGGATGTCATTTGAGTTGTGCAATGCATCAGCATCATTCTAAAGATATATGATGTCCATCTTTTCAGACATGGTGAAGTTCTTCATGATGTCTATTGAGGTCTTCATGGATGACTTTAGTGTGGTTGGTGACTCATTCAAGGATTGCTTAAAACACTTACATATTATGCTTTGTAGGTGTGACGAATGCTATTTGGTGCTAAATTGGGAAAAATGCCACTTCATGGTAAAGGAGGGCATGTTGGGACATAGAATCTCCATCAAAGGATTAAGGTTGATAGAGCTAAAGTGGTACCCCCAGGCTATGATTAGTGATGGATATTCTCACTTCTACAATAGGTTATTGAAGGCTCTACTTAAAAAATATGGGGCAAAGCACAATGTGGAAACACCTTGCCATCCTCAAATAAATGAGCAAGTGGTAGTGTCTAATAGGGAAACTAAATAGATTCTATCCAAGTTTGTGAATGCAAACTGAACAAATTGGTCACTAAAGCTTGATGATGCATACCGAACAACATTCAAAACCTCTATAGACATGTCTCCCTACTAACGTGTCTTTGGGAAAGCTTGTCACTAGCCAGTGGAGCTTAAGCATAAGGCATTGTGGGCACTGAAAAAGTTGAATCTGGACTAGAATGGTGCTAAAAACTCTAGGTTGAGCTAACTCAATGAACTTTGTTTGAGGGCATATGAGAGCCTAGTCCTATATACACAAAGGATGAAGCTGCAAACATGATCATTACATAGAGAATCGCCAATTCGTACCATGGGACTTAGTGCTACTATTCAACTCTATACTAAAGTTGTTCCTTGGGAAACTCAATCCCAAATGGTTTGGAGTCTTTAGGGTAGCACATTTCTTTGATCATGGAGCCATCGAGTTAGTGAAAAGAAATGGTGGGACATTCAAAGTGAATGGGCGAAGAGTCAGACCACACCTTAGAAATATGGAGGAAATGAAAAAATGGAAGCATGGACATTTGATGAGTCTTAGCACTCAAGTTATCTATGTCATGCCGCAATAATAAATCAGGCGCTGCTTAGGAGGCACCTTAAGGTACACTGTTGCACTTAGGCACCCAGATAAGTCTTTTTAACCTCAGTAATTTATTTTGCATTTTTGGTGTGCATTGCGGACAATGCACCTCCTTTTTTATGAGATGTGGATAGTTATAGGCCTTAGTGAAGTCTGAGTAGACTTGGCCTATAACTATCCCAAATTATAGATCCTAGGGGTTTTCTTGTCTGTGTTTTTTTAACCATGAATATTTAATTTCTGCTGAACCAGCATGGTTAGGATGTGATACCCCGTAACTCCATGCTCTTATGTATACATATTTCAAGCCTTATTTTTGTAGGTGGAGAGTGTATTAGGGTCGTGGGAGATGTCTAGTACTTATATGAGTTCAAAACTTTCCCTTGAGTTGAGTTTTGGGTGTTGGTTTGTGTAAGAGTCAACTTTACACGAGCATGAATTTTAGCACACTTGGAACTGGATGGCTTACAGTATGTCAAATGGAATCCTTTTGAGTTAGCTTTCCTATGCACTTTGTCTCACCTCATTCCGTGATAGGACGAAGGAGTTATGATCATTTTCGTAATACCCTCTCGTGCAGTGATGTCACGCGGGCTCCTTGATGGGCAGTGAGGCTTTGGATGGGGCGTGTGGACTGTTTTGACCTGGAAAATGATATTTTTTTCTAAGGTATGTTATACGGCCAGTGGAATAAGCTGTGTGGCTCACCACTGACTGTGTGGCTGGTCATGGAGTGTGTGCAAGTGAGGAAGAGTGAGCATGGGAGGGAGTTTTAACTAAGTGTGGTACCATGGGCACCTTTGACGGGCCATGGCAGGTCAGGCGGCTAATAAGCCTTAGGCGCAGGGTGGCCTGCATCATTTTTTCTCTAAGTGTAGTTGGATAGACTACTACACGGACCATGTAACACCACACGACCTATGAAAGTGACTCGTCAAAGTGAGGATGACAGTAATTTTTCTAAGTTTTCCCAACTTGCAATGTTTGACCAAGCCTCATCTCATGGGCACTCCACACGACCCATGGAGTGCCACACGACCCGTGAAGCCTTCAGTAAGGCATCACTTTGCCAATTTTTCCATCAATTCATTAATGGCATTTTCATGAATTTAATCTACTCTAATGACCTTTTTAGACTTCTAATGCTATCTTAACCTCCCTAAAAAACCTAAACCCTATTCCAGAGGATCAAAGTCATTACTCTCATCTCAAATACACTCTCAAATTCCTCAAAGGCCTCCACTAAGACACCAATACAAATTCAAGAAAACTCAAGAGTAAGCTTTGGATTCCAAGACCCACTTCCAAACTTCAAATCTTTCACAACTCAATTTCAAGAAACTCTAAGTCTAAGGTATGTGGGTTTCATTCATGGGTACCTTTCACCCATGAAGCCCAATCTTCCATTTCCATGAGAATTACATGTTTCCAAGTTGTGTTGCTTATGGATATTGTTCATTAGTGACTATGGCCATGTACTACATTAGGGTTTTATGAAAGTTTGATTGACAACACATGATTACCCATTTTTAAGTCTATACCATGAGGCGATTTACCTATTATGATCATGCATGTTTTAAGCTATAAAACTATGATCTCTCTTGATATTTGATGAGGGTTTTCAACGTATTTTATATGAGGGTTTTACCAAGTATTGGTGGGTTGATTAACATTAGGATTTCTCATATGATTCCACTCTTGAATTGCATGGTTTTATATTAGCGTTACATACCCACCAAGTGTTTGATAAAATGTTCGGTTAATGTATCTTGAGTTGTTGAAGACCTAATACTTGGTATATGAGTTAAGTGGATTTATGATGATGAAAGGATGATATGTATATGTTGATTTCATCAAAAATGACTATAATATTGTGAGTTAACCATAGCCAATTGAGGGGTGATGCCTCAATCACCTCGGATGGGGGAAGTATGCTATCAACTAATTGAGGGGTTGATACCTCAATCGCCTCGGATGGGGGTGGTAAGCCAATCAACAAATTGAGGGGTTGATACCTCAATCATTTACGATGGAGGGTGGTCATGTCCATCAACCAATTGAGGGATTGATACCTCAATCATTTACGATGGAGGGTGGTCATGTCCATCTACCAATTGAGGGATTGATTCCTCAATCACTTCTAAGGGGTGGTCTACCTTATATTCCAAGTACTAAGTTTATTTGGTCTATGATGATGGTCTCTTCCTTTACATGTAATATGTTCTATATAAGCATGTTTTACTTCAACCAATATTCACACATGATGTATTGTTATTATGCTATCTATTGCTTATGATATTGCATTTTGATTATGTTGTCTATCTTTTTTTGCATTTCATCCTACATACTTAGTACATTCAAACACACTAATACATTCTCTATGCCTACATGATGTTACCATGTAGGAACCGGAGCTCCTCATGTTCATCCTCATCCTCAAAGTGGCTTGTGCGATATCTCTCAAACCAAGTTGGTGAGTCCTCAACTTTGAGAACATACTTCTCTTGATTTATGCTATGCATTAACTCTCGTTATGTTGGAAACTTATGACTATGAGGGTGAGCCAGAGATTATCTTGGCTCCTGCTCCTATCTATGTAGTAGAGGTGTTTTTGGGACCTTATGATGTACTAATGTTATACTGTATTGGCTTGTTATACTACTATGTTATTAAAGTTGTCCCTTAGCCTCATTTATCCCAATTTACTATCTCTTGTTGTTGTTCAAATACTTTCATGACCAAGGATATGTAATAATATGTTAAGAGGTTTGATTGGGGTCCCTTCGGGCTCCTCATTCGGCGTGTCACATCTAGGCCCTAGGCTTGGGTCGTGACATAGGATGTGTAGGTAGTACTGGCAGCATATAGTACTAATATCTTTGGCATATATGTGATTTTGTGCTTTTTTGTGAAAATGATACCCACAAATATTTCTAATTAGTTAGTTCGGATAGCAACCATGCATGTTTGATTGTGTTGACAGTGCCTTTTCTGACAAGTGAGGGTAAAATTGAGATAAAAAGCATGATATGAGAGTCTGTGTTGATAGTGTAATCAGTGTTATGTGATTGTGAGCTTACATTGCTAAATTCATGTATTGTGTTTCAAATTAGAACTTGTCCCTATTATTCTGATTTAGACTGTAGGCTAGTTTGTTAGGAATGGATCTTGGGTCATTGTTCATAATAGTCCACTTAGCCTAAATAACCAACCAAATGTGTGAAATATCCCTTGATCTTAATGTTTGAGCATTACATATAACTTTTCTTTGTAAAAACCTATGAAACCTAGCCTTATTAGACGTAACATCCTGAAATTAGTCATGGTCCTTCCTTGAACATTGTGCACCTTAATTGAGGCAAAAAGGCCTAAGTTGAGGGCGGCTAACAAAAGTGGCCCTGGTTCCTAGGTTCGATATTATGCACCTCGACCCAAGCCAAATTTCACGCCCTAGGAGGGTGCCCTAGACGTGGCCGACACCCAGAGACTATTACTAGTCTCCAAGAGAATCACTTGGCCTCATCACATTCATTCAATCAATAAATTCTACAAGATCAGTGAAAGTCTAAAGATAGCAATGGGAAATCTAGTCTCAACATAATATCAATTAAATAAAAAGGCTAGTAGAAAGAAACTAGCTTAAATAGTCTCAACATCAATACTCCAACTCTAGCCTATGAAGCTTCTATCACTATCATATGGTGCCAATGACATACCTCTGGCTACCTAAAAATAAAATAAGCTAACTCAAGGTCTAACTCTTATAAGCATGATGAAAATAAATGCAATGACCCTCTGAAGCAAGGGAGGCTCACCAACTCAGCTAAAACACTCAGATCCTCAACGATAGCTTCTTGACGATCTCTAGTACCTATCTCTACATCATAAAATGATGTAGTCCAAAAGGGGACATCAGTACTTGGAATGTACTGGTATATAAAATAGATGAAGAAAACAAAAATAGGTAGAATAATATGGAACAACATCAACTCAACATAATACTCAATCAGCATGTCAAATGTCTATCTAAAGCAAGAATAAAGAGTAGACAAATGAACCATCAACCAACTCAAAGCTCATCAATCAACTCAAACTCAACTCAACTCATCTCAACTCAACTACACTCATCTCAACTTAACTCAACTCAGAGTACGCAATGTGGGAACTTTCGTGGCAGTTTCTCTTATCCGACAACAATCACTTAAGAGCAAGTGATTGTACAACAATCCCACTGATGTTGCCACAGCCGTTTTGTACATATTTTCTAGATAAGGAACAAATATGATCCACAAGGGATCTAAACTCTACTATCCGCTATTGTTTCAAGGACTTTATCTCAAGCGAGGACCATGTGACGAAATGGCTCAATCCCCTCCAACACTTGGAAACATAGTTAATGAGTACGAGTAGGACTCACTCTTACCCACTTTGGTGCTCGATACTCCTTCCAAGACTCAATGCTCATAAGACTTTTCACATCTCAATTAGCCTCATGGAGGAACTCATCAACTTAATTAGTCTTATGGAGACTCTCTTCATCTCATTAACTCAAACTCAAGGGCCCTTAATTATTTCAGGGACTTTAACTCATCTCAGTTAACTCAATTCTCATTTAAGAACTCAAGGACTTAGATCATCAATACGAAGAAGTCATTAAGACAGAACTCAAAAACTCAATTATGAAAACTCATAGGATCATCAAGCTCAATTAATTCAACCCCATACTCACATCAAAACTTCACTCGACATACTCAAACCAAGGCTATAGACTCCATCCCCAAGTTCATTATGCATGCTTTCATAATTTAATATATATCGTTGTACAATATCTTATGGAAAATATATAATTCAAGAAATCAAGTTTATGATGATCATCAATATATGAAAATACATGTAATAGATATAATCTTCAATACAATAATCAAGAAAGTTTTCAAGAAACAAGTATGGGGACTTATGAACTCTTAACTCCTCTATTACCAACTATGGGGCATATGGAAGAACAATCCTATGTTTTGGTTTAGACTTACACACCTAGAATGAAACTTTTGGACAATCAATCCTCAAGAACTCTCCTCAAGCTCCTCAATTTTATGTTCCTCTTCTCTCTTCTTTAGCCCTAGTCTTTTTCAATGACTTAGAATAGGGTTTAAATCCCTTTTTATGCTTAAAATGATCCATTTTGATCATGTTTTAAGTCTAGGAGGGGTTAGGAAAGGTTTGGAATGCCCCTCACGAAATTCAAAAAAATCCATCTATAGATATAGTGTCCACGATACAAACAGTGCAAAATTTTGGTGTTTTTCATCGAAAATTCTCCAAACGAGGTTTCTAATCTCGTACAAAATTTTTGGGACAAACCCAAGAGTTAGTCCACGGCAGATGGCGTCGCACACCTTTCGCGCACTCATAGTAGTTTGCGTTATTGCATCAAAAAATTATCTTTTGATCACGTTGCTCTAAAAATCAACCGAGATCATTTTCCTACTCAAAATTCTTTGTTGATCGCATATCTGGTCACAAATTTACAATCGAAGCATGAGAAGATGCATTATGCGCACATCTCTCCTCTAAGGGTATTTTGGTAATTATATTGGGCATTAAATCATCTCCCTCTTGGGATCATTTGTCCTCGAATGATTAGTAAAGGTCTATATCAAGGTATGAATAAATTCAAGACTCATCTCAATACTCACTCAACAACTCAAATTCTCAACTCCTCATCAACCTCGAAACTCTACTCAAACTCAAGAATAGACATATCAACTCAAGGATACAAACATTAATTTAGTCAAGGGTAAGAACATTACCTTCCATATTTCCTTAGCAAGCATTAATAGATGCAGATATTTACTCTCATCTCTTCCTCAGCTTCCCATGTGGCTTCCTCAACGAATTGATTTCTCCACAAGACTTTGACTGAGGCTATCTCGTTAGTTCTCAACTTGTGAACCTGATGATCAAAGACTTGGACCGAAATCTCTTCGTATGAGAAGGTATCCTTCACTCCAATACTCTCAATAGGGATCACCACGGAATAATTTCCCTAGCACCTTTTCAACATCAAGATATGAAATGACAAATGATTGTGTTTAACTCGAAAGACAACTCTAACACAGAACCAACCCTTCCAATCTTCTTCACAATCTGATAGGGGTAATAAAGAGAGGACTTAATTTCCCTTTCTTCCCAAATCTCATGACACCCTTAATAGGTGATACTTTCAAGTACACCCAATCATTTACCTCAAACTCTAAGTCTCTTCTCCTTATATCGATGTAAGATTTCTGGTGACTTTTGTGCAGTTTTCAACCTTTCTTTGCTGACCTTTACCTTCTCCATTGACTGGTGGACATGATCAAGCCCAATCAACTCTGCTTCTCTAACCTTAAACAACCGAATTGGTGATCTAGATCTCCTTCCGTACAAAGTTCCATAGGGAGTCATTTGAATGCTCGCATGATAACGATTGTTATATGCAAATTCAATCAATGGTAAGTGATTATCCCAATTTCCTTTGAATTCAAGGACACAGGCTCTCAACATATCCTCTAAGGTCTGAATTATATGTTCTGCTTGGCCATTTGCCTGTGGCTGAAAGGTTATACTCAGTACCGAATCCCTTCCATAAAGATCTCCAAAATTGGGAGCTGAATTGAGTTCCTCTATCTGAGATGATGGACAAGGGAACTCTATGCAACCTCACAATCTGACCAATGTACAACTTGGCATACTCCTCTATAGTGTTAGTTGTCTTAACTGCTAAGAAGTGAGCCAATTTGATCATCCTATCAACAATCACCCATATCGAATCATATTACTTTCGAGATCTTGGTAGTCCAGTAATGAAGCCCATGTTGATCATCTCCCACATTCATTCCAGAATCTCAAAGTTCTATGCCAATCCACATGTCTTTTGATGCTCAACCTTAACTTGTTGGCAATTTAGGCACTTGGAAACAAACTCAACAATATCCCTCTTCATTTCACTCTACCAATAGACTTCCCTCAAGTCACGGTACATCTTGGTATAGCAAGGATGAATGGAATATATAGTGCTATGGGCTTTAGCCATAATTATATGTAGTATACCATTAACATCTAGGATGCAGAGTCTACTCTAGTACCTCAACACTCCATTTCCCCTTTTGGAGAAGACCATCACTTTTGGTTTATGGACAACCTCCTTCACTTGAAGTATGATAGGATCTCGGTCTTACTTTTCTTTCACCTTTGCTACTAAAGATGAAGCTGGCCTATTTTGAACATTTACTCCTCCCCTCATCATTCACCTCAAGTTGAACTCCCAATCAAGCCAATCGATACACTTCCTCTAACTCCTTGTTTCCTTTCTCAACATGGGCAGTGCTACCTATTGACAACCTGCTAAGAGCGTCAACAACAATTTTAGCTTTACCTCGATGGTAGAGAATGCTCATGTAATAATCCTTGAGCAATTCCAACCATCACCTCTATCGCGGGTTGATCTCTTTCTGACTGAAGACATACTGCCCAACTCATGTGGTCATTGAACACATCCACATGCACTCCATACAAGTAGTGGCACAAGTTTAAGTGCAAATACCACCACTACCATATCTAGATTATCGATAGTATAGTTCCTCTCATGAACCTTAAGCTATCTGGAAGCATAGGCTATCACTTTCCCTCTCTGCATCAGCAAAAATCCCAATCTAATTCTCGAAGCATCTTAATAGATCACAAAGTCTGTTGTCCTATGGAGCGAGATTAGTACTGGTGCAGCAGTCAGTCTAGTCTTCAACTCTTGGAAACTCTTCTCACATTCATTTGACCACTGGACCTTGACCTTTTTCTGAGTCAATTTGGTCAATAATGTCGCTAGGGAAGAAAATCCATCAACAAATCGACGGTAGTAGCCTGCCAACCCTAAGAAACTTCTTATGTTAGTCAAAAAGGTTGGTCTAGGAAAGTTCTTAACTGCTTCAATCTTTTAGGCATCTACTCGAATACCATCACTGGAAATAATGTGGCCTAGAAAAGCCACTAACTTAAGCCAGAACTCACATCTAGAGAGTTTTGCATATAACTCATAGTCCTTGAGGGTTTAAAGGACAACTCTGAGGTGATTGACATGTTTCTCCTCATCTCTCGAATACACCAATATGTCATCGATGAACACGATCACAAACATATCAATATATTATCTGAACACTCTATTCATCAAGTCTATCATGGATTACATTGAAATCAGTCATCTCTAAATCAGCTGAATCAATAAGTGTATCCTTATGATAGATGGACACTACACATGCTCTATAGATTTTCTCAGCTTGAATAGATACACCCACTAGAGTAGCAACATCAAAGGGTTCAAGAAGACTCTCAGGGTTTCTATCAAATTTACTGGCCATATAAGGAGTTACAAATGACAATGTCGCACCAAGATCCACCAAAATATAATAATTAAGAGAACAGACTCGAATCATACTCATCACCACATCTGGGGAGTTCTCTTGCTCTTGGACACTACCCATGGGGTTTGTGGCTCCACATGCGCCTGACATAGTACCATTATGGTTTCATCTAGCTGACGAGATTAGTGCAAATACTTGAGCCTGGTCAGCCCGCTTTGGATAGTCTCACTAGTAATATCCCATTTGACCACTCCAATAGAATGCATCACTCCCCTGACGACATCTACCCAAATATAATCTGCCATACTTACTACATGGTGATTTACTCTATGAACCTTGAGCCACACTAGCTTGTGACTAATATCTATGGGCTCCAATATTTTGAGACCTCTGATCATTCCTGATTTTTGGCACAGGTGCACTAGGGGATAATGGTGCTGCCCAGACTGGAATTTGTTACCACTCCCTCTCTTTCTATCCTTATGACTGAATGTCTTAGCCTTTTTACTTCTAGACACTTCTCTTCCATGTTGTTTCTCCTCATCAGCTTATTGCACAAAAGTCATCAATCTCCCGATGTCCATGTTAATCACAACCATCGCTCCCCTCCCATCTATCTTTGGCCCTCTGTTCAACCCATTAACATACATCCCCATTCTCCCCCTTATGTTAACAACCATATCTAAAGCATAGTGAGACAGTTCTGTGAACTGAAGCACTTACTCTTACACAGTCATAGAGCCCTGTTTCAGATTCAGGAACTCTTTTACCTTGTCCTCCCTTCGTTCTCTTAGGAAGAAGCACCCCAAGAAAGCTTCCTCGAACACTGCCCAAGTCAACAATGGGGCATTTTCTTCTCTACCCTTCTTCTATTAGTCGAACCATAGTCTGGCCACACCCTTGAGCTAGTAAGTAACCTATTCAACTTTGTCATCATCAACCACATGTATTACTTGGAACAATTTCTGAAGCTCCGCTACATAGTTCTCAGGATCCTCAATGGATGCACACCCTGTGAACTCAGGCGGATTCATCCTCATGAATTCCTAGACTCTATATGTGTCATGGACATCCTATGTACCCATTCCTTGTCTCACAGTAAGTGCTCTGATAGCCTGGCGAAGCTCAGCATAGGAAATCTCAGCTTGTGAAGGCTGCTAAATAGGAACAACTGGGTCCACAGGCTCTCTACTCTAGTACCTCAACACTCCATTAGGAACAACTGGGTCCACAGGCTCTTCATATCCTTAAGGCTCAGGTGGGTTAACATTCTGCCTGGCGAGATGTCCCATACATCTAACGACTTATCTGGGAGGCATGATCATAATCCTGCAACATGTATAGGATGCCTTAGAAGTGAACTTTCATACCTTATAACTCTATAGCACAATTGTAGAATATGAAAGAAGTAAGACAATTCCTAATGTCCTATAGCCTCCCTATTATGTATGTGGAGCTCTTCACACCAATAATAAGGACTATACTAGACACAGCTTCATAGACTGCCTAGGACTCTTGAACTTTATGCTCTGATACTAAGTTTGTCATGCCCTAGGAGGGTACCTTAGATGTGGCCGGCACCTAGAGACTATTACTAGTCCGCAAGCGAACCACTCGGCCTCATCACATCAATTCAATCAATAAATTCTATAAGATCAATGGAAGTTTAAAGATAGCAATGGGCAATCTAGTCTCAAAATAATATCAATTAAATAAAAAGGCTAGTAGAAAGAAACTAGCTCAAATAGTCTCAACATAAATACTTCAACTCTAGTCAATGAAGCCTCTATCACTATCATATGGCGATAATGATAGACTCATGTCTACCTCAGAATAAAATAAGTTAAGTCAAAGTTTAACTCTAATAAGCAAGATAAAAGTAAATGTAATGACCCTCTGAAGTAAGGGAGGCTCACCACCTCAGCTGAAATGCTTAGATCCTTAATGGTACACCTGTTGACAATCTTTGTACCTACCTCTACACTATAAATATCACGACCCAAGCCTAGGGCCTAGACGTGACACGGTGTATGAGGAACTCGAAGCGGACCCCAAGCAAGCTTCTTAACATATCATTACATATCATTGGTTGCCAAAGCAAGTAAATGAGACAATAGCTTAGAAATAAGGACAAAAGGGACTAAGGGAAAACTTCATAACATAAATATCAAGAACAAGAGAGTCAAGGCTCATAGCATAGATACATAACATGTCCAACAACACCACTACTACACAGGTTAGAGTGGGGGCAAGACAAGCAACTAGGCTTACCATCAAAGTCAATACATATATAAAAGAAAGAGAGACTTAGAACATAGCATGAGACCACAAACATCGTCCCCGAAATAGAGGACTCACCGACAAG
The DNA here is from genome assembly GCA_000787875.1 of Solanum virginianum. Taxonomy (NCBI): domain Eukaryota; kingdom Viridiplantae; phylum Streptophyta; class Magnoliopsida; order Solanales; family Solanaceae; genus Solanum; species Solanum virginianum. Next base: position 80,407 of record DF358251.1, read on the forward strand.
ATTGGGAGAAATCGTACTAGCCACATGGAGGAGGATGATCAAGTGGCACTCTAGTGCCTACATGGTTACATCATTTAGGTATGGAGTATGTGTTAGTAGGTTTGAATGTACTATGTATGTAGGATGCAGTGCAACAAGAGATAAGTGACATAATCTAAATGCATATGCATAGGCAATAAGTAGAATATAACAATATGACATGCATAAAAAATACTTATAGTAAAGCATGCTTATATAGAACATAATACATGTATAAGGAGTGACCACTATTAGAGAATATCCAAGGCTTGCCACCCCCTTGGAGAGGCGAATGAGGTAGAAACCCCTCAATTGGTCGATGAGGTACAAACCCCTCAACATGGTTGATGAGGTACAAACGCCTAACATAGTTGATGAGGTACGAACCCCCCAACATAGTTATCAAGGTACAAACTTCCTCGACATGGTTGCATGGGCCAAACACATTTTGAGCTAGGCGATCGAGGTACAAACCCCTCAACAACGTTCCCTGGGCCTACAACCTCCCGAGTGAGGCTTGGTCAATTCCCAACACTATAGAGATAATATCATATACATATATTCCTTTCATTATTATAAAGTCATTCAACTCATAAGACATGCATTAGACCATAAAATCCTCAATAAATCATAACCTAGACATTTTATCAAACACTTGGCAGATGTGTAGTGCTAGTGTAAAACCATGCATTTCAAGAGTGGAATCATGCTGGAAAATTCAATATAAAACCATCAATAGATACTTGGTAACACCCTCAAGCAATATACATCAAAACCCTTTATCAAGTCTTATAATAGACCTTAGATTCATAGCTCAAAACATGCCAAAACCATTAAAATTTAATGAAACTCCAACATTGTGTACAGTGATATTTATAATAGATAAGACCCATGATAAAATCAACTTTAAATCATGCAATTTTAGGTAAAAGAAATCTTGGGTATCATGGGTGAAAGGAACCTATGAAAGAAACCAACATACCTTGACTTTGGAGAATCCATGAAGAAGATTGGAGATGGAGACTTGAAGCTTGAATGAGAACTTCAAGATCCAGATGAGTTTTGGGATTTGAAATTTGGAGATGAAATATTATCTAAGTGTTTGAGAGAGTATTTAGGAATGTCTTGAATGATATGATCGTGAAATAAGACAATGTATATGTATTTTTACTCATGGGAACACTTAGGCTCAAGAATCAAAGTCTTGGATAGGATTAAAAAAATTGGACGGAAAATATGCCAGTCTGCGTCGCGCTAAGGGCTCGAACTGCTCACTAGAAATCGCATTTTGCAATTTTTCAATTTTGCTACGGTTGCTCTTAAATCAGGGTTAGACTCATTACCCACTCAATTTGACCCCTGAACAAGATCATGAAATCAGATTTTTGATATCACGTACGGATTTTGAGATATATGGAAATTACGATTCCAGGCACTTTCGAGGCACATTTTTGGGCACTTTTTGGGGTCGTTTCAATATCTTCCCCTTGGGAACATTCGTCCCCAAATGTCAAAGAAACATATATGAGAAGAGTAATCATGAAGAGATCAGTCCCAACAAGAATGCAATAACGCATTTAAAATATCAGTTCCAAAATCTCAACACAAGTGTAAAATCACCATGAACATTGTAAATATAAACATGAATGCATACAAATGACTTAGAGGCTGGAATACGAGACATGAGATCATATAGAAGACATAGGATTTGTATGTTAGGCTTGAGTAGAATGGGAGAGATATAAGGATATGATTTTTGCATGTCCGCTTCGGCCTCCCATGTAGCACTTTTGACTTGTTCATTCCTCCAATGGACCTTAACGGAAGCAACATACTTGTTCCCCAACCTCTTCACTTTTCTATACAAGATATCTACTAGAACTTCTTCATATATCAAGTTATGTTCAACTACCCCCACAACATCAAGATGTATAATAGAATTAGGATCACCCACACGCTTCATCAACATAGACACGTGGAAGACTGGATGAACCAATTTCATTTCATTAGGCAATTCCAACTCATAAGCTACCTTTCCAATCCTTCTCATCACCCTATAAATACCCACATATCTAGGGCTTAACTTACCCTTGTTGAAAAATGGAACCACACCCTTCATGGGTGAAACCTTCAAATAAACCCAATCACCAACATTGAATTCAAGATCCCTTCTCCTCACATCAGTATAGGACTTTTGGTGAAATTGGACAGACTTCAACCTTTCTCTATTCATCCTAACTTTCTCAAGAGCCTCCACAACCAAATCTGGTCCTAATAAAGAACCCTCTCCAACCTCAAAGCACCCAACCATTGATCTACAATGTCTACCATAAGAGCGATAAAAGGAGCCACATCGATGCTAGAATGATAGCTATTGTTATAGGCAAACTCAATCAAGGGAAGATGATCATCCTAATTACCCTTAAGCTCTAATACACAAGCCCTAAGCATATTCTTAACTTTTTGGATAGTTCTTTTGGCTTGGCCATCCGTTTGAGGGTGGAAGTCCTACTAAGTTTAACTCTTGTCCAAAGACCCCTTTGGAAGGACCTCCAAAAGTGTGAAGTGAATTGTATACCATGATCCGATATGATTGACAAAGGAACCACATGCAACCTCACAAAGTCAGGAATGTACAATTTAGCATAATCTTCAACCCTATATGTAGCCTTAACTGGTAGAAAGTGAGCCAATTTTGTGATACTATGAACAACAACCCAAATGGAATCAAAATCCTTTCTAGTCTTGGGAAACCTTACTACAAAACCATATTAATCTCTTCCCACTTCCAAGTAGGAATCTCTATGTGTTGGGTGAAGCTACGAGGCCTTTGGTGTTCGGCTTTGACTTGTTGGAAACTATGACAACCAGAAACAAATTTGGCAATGTCTTTCTTCATGCCTCCCCACCAAAACACATCTCTCAAATCCCTATACATCTTGGTAGAACCAGGGCGAATAGAATAGGAAGAACCATGAGCCTCATCAAGAATCTTCTCCCTCAAGCCATCAACATAAGGTTCATATAACCGACCTTGGTACCTAAGGGCACCATCTCCCCCTTGGGAGAAAACCTCCACCTTACCATCTTTTACCAATGTCTTCAGTTCCAACAAAGTAGGGTCAATATCTTGCTTAGCTTTCACATCCTCAACCAATGAAGATTTAGAACCATCGACAACAATACCCCTATTATCACCCTCTTCCAACCTAACTCCAAATCTATCCAATTGGTGGACTTCCCTAGCCACCCCTTTGCCACCATCATCAACAAGAGCTAGGATACACATTGACACCCTACTCAAAGCATCCGCCACCACAGTAGCCTTACCGAGATTATAGTGCACACTCATGTCATAGTCCTTAGGAAGTTCTAACCACCTACTTTGCCTCAAGTTGAGATCTTTTTGAGTGAAGACATGTTGGAGACTCTTATGATCAGTGAACATATCAACATGTGACCCACACAAATAAAGATGCCATAACTTTAATGCAAATAGCATGGCGGCTAGCTCAAGATCATGAGTAGGATAGTTCTTTTCATTCACTTTGAGTTGCCTATAAGCATAGGCTATGACCTTACCATTTTGTATCAACATATAACCCAAACAAATTCAGGAGGCATCAAAATACACAACAAATCCTTCTAGCCCTCCCGATAGTGATAATAGAAGAGTAAACACAAGCTTATCTTTTAAGGTTTTGAAGCTCTTTTCACACTCATCGGTCCACACAAACTTAGCCTTCTTTTGAGTCATTTTGGTCATAGGAGAAACAATAGAAGAGAACCTATTCACAAACCTCTGATAGTAACCCGCAAACCCCAAGAAGCTCCTAATATCCGACGGGGTCAATTGTCTATGCCAATTTCTAATCATATCCGTCTATTTAGGATCCACCTTAATACCATCCCCCGATACTACATGACCTAGAAAGGAAAACTTCTTTCAACCAAAATTCACACTTCTCATATTTAGCATACAACTTATCTTCCCTCAATATTTGCAACATTACCCTAAAAAATGAGCCACATGCTCCTCCTCACTATGAGAATAAATCAAAATATTATCAATGAAGACCACAACAAACTAATGAAGGTAGGGTTTAAAGACCCTATTCATAAGATCCATGGAGATGGCCCGTGCATTTGTTAACCCAAAAGACATCACAACAAACTCATAATGCCCATACCTAATCCAGAAGTCCATCTTGGGAATATCACACTCCATCACTTTCACTTGATGATACCCGGACCAAAGATCAATCTTAGAGAAGTGGCTAGCCCCTTGCAATTGGTCAAACAAATCATCAATTCTTGGAAGAGGATACCTATTCTTGATGGTGACCCTATTTAGTTGTTGGTAGTCAATACACATTCTAAGAGACCAATCCTTCTTTTTCACAAACAACAACGGTCCACCACAAGGTGATTGGCTAGGCCTAATAAAACCCTTCTCCAAAAAGTCCCTCAATTGCTCCTTCAACTCTTTTAACTCCACCAGGGCTATATGGCAAGGGGAAATAGAGATGGGTTGAGTATCGGGGAAGAGGTCTATACCAAAATCTATTTTCCCTTCTGGAGGAACACTGGGAAGGTTATTTGGAAAGACAACATGAATTTTATTTACAACCAGGACTGAATCAAAAGGATAGACTTTGGAATCCACATCCCTAATCCTCACAAGATGAGGGCATAAATGCAAGAGATGAATCTACCCTTAATCATGACTATCCCACTCAAGGACGGGTTCATTTGGGAATTGGAGCTTCATCCTACTAGTTCTGCAATCAATAGAGGCATAGTATGCATGCAACCAATCCATCCTAAGAATGACATTAAAATTAACCATATCCAACTCAACAAGATCACAAGGCAATATTTTATGCAAGATGCAAATGGAACAATTTCTGTAAACCTTTCTAGCATAAATAGATGCACCAATAGGAGTAGAAAGCTCATATGACTCACACAATAATTTAGGCTTAACATGAAACTTTTTGGCAACAAAGAGGGTAACAAAAGAAAGAGAGGCACCCGATCAATCAATGCATATGCATCAAAATTAAAGATTTTCAATATACCAGTGATGACATCGGGCACCTAATCAACCCCTTGCCTCCCATGCAAAGCATAAAACCGATTGTGCCTTGGGGTACCACCTTGTTGACCTCCTAAAGAAGTTGCATTAACACCTTCTGGACGAACCTTCTTACCCTTATTGCAATATCGAGGGCAATCCAACACTTTATTCCCCACTTCCCCATAACCATAACAAGTATAGTATCTCTCAAACATGGGCTACTGTGACCTTCACCATATTTCGAACACCCACCATTAGCAACCACATCCCTAACACCTTGGGCCATTAGAAAATCATTGGCACCCTCTTATGAAATAAATGAGAAGAACTTTGGCCTTGATGGAACTGACCACCCTTTTGACTTTGGAATTTACCATCAAAACAAGCCCTTTTGGCCTCATGACTCCTCCTTTTCCTAAACTTTTCCACCTCCATTTGTTCGGCATAGTCATTAAATGGCACAAGTCCATGTCACTAATCAACATAGTGGACCAAAATTCTTCACTTGCCAAATCGAAAACACCCATCACAAATTTATTCATCCTAGACCTTGAGTTAAAAACTAAGTATGGGCCATACTTTGAGAGTTGGTTGAACTTAAGGGTATACTCCCTCACACTCATAGACCCTTGTCTCAGATTCATAAATTCTACTAATTTGGCTTCCCTAAGCTCAAGAGGGAAGAACCGATTAATAAAAGCCGCCTTGAACTCCTCCCAAAGAACCACATTGTTGACACCCTTCTCTTCCTTCCATTGATTGTGCCATATTTGTGCTACCCCTTTGAGTTGGTAGGCTTCTAACTCCTCCTTATCTTCCGACCACACAACCATGATAGCCAAAATCTTGTAGACCTCATCAATGAACTCTTGAGAGTCCTCATTCACCTTTAACCCATAGAATTTCGGGGGATTCATCCTCATAAATTGTCTCACTTGAGATGCCATTGTAGGAGCATGAGGGGCTTGGGCCCCTCGGTTGAATTTATTAGCCACAACTAGTGCAAGTAAAGTGAGAGCATCTCGGAGCTCACCATAAGCTAGTTGTTCCTTAGGTGTACGGGCTTTTCTTTCTCTTGTGTTAGGCATGGACTAGCATAGTAAATAACAATTGTTAGGGGGGAAAAACTTACATTAACTTATATAGCATGACATAGAGTAAGAAGAAGGGAAAAATTTCCTAAAACATCTCATAGCCTCTCCTTCATTGTTGTGGTGCATAACACAACAATGAATAAAACTCTAATCGACGTGGTGTATTGGATGCCGAGGACCATTAACAACCTAGTGCTCTAATACCAAGTATGTCATGACCCAAGCCTAGGGACTAGACGTGACATAACGCATGGGGAACCGAAGGGGACCCCAAGCAAGCCCTTTAATATATCATTACACATCATTGGTCTCGGAAGCAAGTAAATGAGATAATACATAAGAAATAAGGGCAAAACGGACAAAGGATAAACGTCATAACATAAATATCAAGAATAAGAGAGTCAAGGCTCATAACATAGATACATAACATGTCCAACAACACAGCTACAACATAGATAAGAGCTGGAGCCAAGATAAAAAACCAGTCTCACCCTCATAGTCAATACATACATAAAAGAAAGATAGTCATAGAACATAGCATGAGACCACAAACATCGTCCCCAGAATGGAGGACTCACTAATAAGCTTGGGAGAAATTATACAAGCCACGTGGAGGAGGATGATCAAGTGGGGCTCTGGTTCCTATATGGTGACATCATGTAGGTATAGAGTATGCATTAATATGTTTGAATGTACTAAGTATATAGGATACAATGCAACAAGAGATAAGTGACATAATCGAAATGCATAAGCATAGGTAATAAGTAGCATATAACAATATGACATGCATGGAAGATACATGTTGTAAACCATGCTTAGATAAAACATAATACATGTGTTAGGAGTGACTACTATTTGTGCATATCCAAGGCCTACCACCCCTTTGGAGAGGCGAATGAGGTATAAACCCCTCAATTGGTTGATGAGGTACGAATCCCTCAATATGGTTGATGAGGTACAAATCCCTCAACATGGTTGATGAGGTATAAATCTCTCAACTTGGTTGATGAGGTATAAATCCCTCAACTTGGTTGATAAGGTACAAACCAACCCAGCATGGTTGATAAGGTACAAACCCCCCAACATGTTATCAAGGTACAAACCCTCGACATGGTTGCATGGGCCTATCACCTCCCAAGCAAGGCAGTCAAGGTATAAACCCCTCAACAAGGTTACCCAGGCCTACAACCTCCCGAGTGAGGCTTGGTCAATTCCCAACATTATGGAGATAATATCATATACATATATTCCTTTCATCGTCATAAAGTTATCCAACTCATAAGACATATATTAGATCTTAAATTCCTCAATAAATCATAACCTGGATATTTTATCAAACACTTGGCGGGTGTGTAGTGCTAGTGTTCAATCATGCATTTTAAGAGTGGAATCGTACTAGAAATTTTAACGTAAAACCATCAATAGATACTTGGTAACACCCTCAAGCAATATACATCAAAATCCTTCATCAAATCTCACAATAGACTTTAGATTCATAGCTCAAAACATGCTAAAACCATCATAATTTCATGAAACCCCAACGTAGTGTACAGTGAAATTCATAATAGATAAGACCCATGAGAAAATTAACTTTACAAATCATGCAATTTTAGGTAAAAGAAAGCTTGGGTATCATGGTGAAAGGAACCCATGAAAGAAACCCACATACCTTGACTCTGGAGAATCCTTGAAGAAGATTGGTGATGGAGACTTGAAGCCTGAATGAGAACCTTAAGATCTTGATGAGTTTTGGGACTTGAAATTTGGAGATGATATGTTGTCTAAGTTTTTGACAGAGTATTTGGGAATGTCTTGAATGATATAAGGGTGAAATAAAACTAAGTATAGGTATTTTCGCGCATGGAAACTCTTACGCCCAAGACTCAAAGTCTTGGACCAGATTTTAAAAACCCTGGACAGAAAATATATCAGTGCACATTGTGCTAAGGGCTCGAACTGCTCACTACAAATCGCATTTTGTGATTTTTAAATTTTGCTATGGTTGCTATTAAATTGGGGTTAGCCCTATTCCCCACTCACTTTGACCCCTCGAATAAGAACATAAAGTCAAATTTTCAATATCACGCATGGATTTCGAGTTATATGGAAATTACAATTCCAGGCACTTCTGATGCACATTTTCGGGCACTTTTTGAGGTTCTTTCAATATCTCCCCCTTGGGAACAGTCGTCCCCAAATGTCAAAGAAATCTATATGAGAACAGTAATCATGAAGAAATTAGCCCCAGCTAGAATGTAACAACACACTTAAAATATCATTTTAAAAATCTCAATACAAGTGTAAAATCACCATGAACTTTGTGAATATGAACATGAATGCATGCAAATGGCTTAGGGGATGGAACATGAGACATGAGAATACATAGAAGACTTAGGATTAGTACCTTAGGCTTGAGTAGACTAGAAGAGATAAGGTTATCATTTTTGCATATCCGCTTCTGCTTCCCATGTAGCACATTTGACTTGTTTATTTCTCCAAAGGACCTTAACGGAAGAAACATGCTTGTTCCTCAACCTCTTCACTTGTCTATTCAAGATCTCTACTGGAACTTCTTCATATGTCAAGTTGTCTTCAACTGCCCCCACAACATCAAGAGGCACAATAGTATTAGGATCACCCACGCATTTCCTAAACATATACAAATGGAAGATAGGATGGACCAATTCCATTTCACCATACAATTCCAACTCATAAGCTACCTTACCAATTCTTCTTATCAACCTATAAGGACACACATATCTAGAGCTTAACTCTTACCCTTCTTGCCAAAATGAACCATAACCTTCTTGGGTGAAACTTTCAAATAAACCCAATCACTAACTTTGAATTCAAGATCCCTTTTCCTCACATCGACATAGGACTTTTGGCGACTTTGAGCCATCATCAACCTTTCTCTAATAATCCTAACCTTCTCAAGAGCCTCCACAACCAGATCTAGTCCTAACAAAGCCTTCTCTCCAACCTCAAACCACACAACATGTGATCTACAATGTCTACCATAGAGAGCTTTAAAACAAGCCATACGGATGCTAGAATGATAGCTATTATTATAGGCAAACTCAATCAATGGATGATGATCATTGCAACTACCCTTAAGCTCTAATACACAAGCCTTAACCATATCCTTAAGTGTTTGGATAGTTCTTTCGGCTTGGCCATCTATTTAATAGTGGAAGGTCGTAATAAGTTTAACTCTTGTACCAAGACCCCTTTGGAAGGACCTCCAAAAGTGTGAAGTAAATTATGCACCATGATTTGATATGATGGACAAAGGAACCCCATGCAACCTCACCAAGTCATAAATGTACAATTTAGCATAATCTTCAGCCCTATATATTGCCTTAACCGGTAGAAAGTCAGCCGATTTTCTCATCCTATCAACCACAACCCAAATGGAATCAAAACCCTTTCTATTATTAGGCAACCCAATGACAAAATCCATATTAATCTCTTCCTACTTCCAAGTAGGAATTCTATGTCTTGGGTAAAGCCACCTGTCCTTTGGTGTTCGACTTTGACTTGTTGGCAACCATTATAACCGGAAACAAATTTGGCAATCTCTTTTTTCATGCCTCCCCACCAAAACACATCCCTCAAACATCTATACATCTTGGGAGAACCAGGATGAATAGAATAGGAAGAATCATGAGCCTCATCAAGAATGTTCTCCCTATAACCATCAACACAAGGTACACATAACCTTCCTTGGAACCTAAAGGAGAGACCCTCCACCTTACCATCTTTTACCAATGCCTTCAATTCTAACAAACCGAGGTCAAGATCTTGCTTAGCTTTTACCTCCTCAACCAATGAAGGTTTAGAACCATCATAAAAAACAACACCCCTATTATCAACCTCTTCCAATCTTACTCCCGGTCTAGCCAACCAGTGGACCTCCCTAGCCACCCCTTTGCCACCATCATCAACATGAGCTAGGCTACCCATCGACATCCTACTCAAAGCATCCACCACCATATTAGCATTATCAAAATGATAGTTCACACTCATGTCATAGTCCTTAAGAAGTTCTAACCACCTTTTCTGCCTCAAGTTGAGATTTGTTTGAGTGAAGACATATTGGAGACTTTTTTGATCAATGAACAAATCAACATGCGCCCCATATAAATAATGACGTCATATCTTTAATGCAAATACTATGATAGCTAGCTCAATATCATTGGTAGGATAGTTATTTTCATACACTTTGAGTTGCCTAAAAGCATAGGCTATGACATTACCATTTTGCATCAACACACAACCTAAACCAATTCGGGAGGCATCAAAATACACAACAAATCCTTCTAGCCTTTTCGGTAGTGATAATATAGGAGTAGACACAAGTTTATCGTTCAAGGTTTTGAAGCCCTTTTCATACTCAACGGTCCACACAAACTTATCCTTTTTTTCAGTCAGTTTTGTCATGGAAGAAGCAATAGAAGAGAACCCATTCACAAACCTCTGATAGTAACCCGCTAACCCCAGGAAGCTCCTAATATCCAATAGGGTCAATGGTCTAGGCCAATTTCTAATCACATCTATCTTTTTGGGATCCACCTTAATACCATCCCCCGACACCGTATGAATTAGAAAGGCAACTTATTTCAACCAAAATTCACACTTCTCATATTTAGCATACAACTTCTCTTCCATCAATCCTTGCAATATTACCCTCATATGAGGCACATGCTCCTCCTCACTATGAGTATAAATCAAATTATCATCAATAAAGACCACAATAAACAAATTAAGAAAGGGTTTAAAGACCCTATTCATACGATCCATGAAGATGGTTAGTGCATTGGTCAACACAAAAGACATCACAACAAACACATAATGCCCATACCTAATCCGGAAGGTCATCTTGGGAATATCACACTTCCTCACCTTCACTTGATGATACCCAGACTGAAGATCAATCTTTGAGAAGTGGCTAGTCCCTTGCAATTGGTCAAACAAATCATCAATTCTTCGAAGAGCATATCTATTCTTCATGGTGACCCTATTAAGTTGTCGATAGTCAATAAACATTCTAATAGACCCATCCTTCTTTTTCACAAATAACACCGGTGCACACTAAGGTGATTTGCTAGTCCTAATAAAACCTTTTTCTAACAAGTCCATCAATTTATCCTTCAACTTCTTTAACTCCATCGGGGTCATATGGTAAGGGGAAATAGAGATGGTTTGAGTGTTGGAGAGTAGGTCTATACCAAAATCTAAAGGTCATTTAGAAAGACATCAAGAAACGCTTTTACAATCAGAACTGACTCTATGGGATGGACTTTGGACTTTACATCCCTAATCCTCACAACATGATAAAGTCATCCCTTAGACATCAACTTACAGGCTTTATGCAAGAGATGAATCTACCCATGACCACCAAATCATGACTCTCCCACTCAAGGATAGGTTCCTTTGGGAATTGGAACTTGACCCTACGGGTTCTATAATTAATAGAGGCATGGTATGCATGTAACCAATCCATTCCAACAATGACATCAAAACCAACCATATCTAACTCAATAAGATCATAAGGAAATATGTTATGCAAGATACTCATTTATTCAGTATTACACCATCGCAAATGGGACAATTTTTATAGACTTTTCTTGCAACAATAGATGCACCAATAGGAGTAGACACCTCATATGACTCACATAATAATTTGGATGTTGATGTTCACGCTCTAATAAGAATATGGTCATTGTCTGTAATTAACCTAAGGTTAGTGTCGAATCCACAGGAAATATGGTGCTTGACTATAAGAATCCACTACTAATAATTTTAAGCATATATAACTAAAATCTCTAAATGGGGGGAGGGGAGGGTTGTAATTAAAAAATAAAGTAAAATAAACACTAAACTATGATGCGAGAAAACACTCAATTTTAGGGTAAACTTGGGAATTGTATTTGTCATGACCCAAGTCTAGGGCCTAGACGTGACACGACGAATAGGGAACCCGAAAGGACACCAAACAAACCTCTTAACTTATCATTACACATCCTTGGTTGTGGAAGCATACAAAGACATATAGATTAAGAATAGAGGCAATGGGACTAAGCGAAAGCTTGCATAAACATCATAATCAAGAGTCAAGAATCAAAGCTCATACATAAATACACAACATGTCCAACAAGCACCTCTAACACACAGATATAGCAGGGGCCAAGAAAAGATATCGAGCTCACCCTCATAGTCAATAAAACATAAGAAAGTGTCTCAATACAAGGATAATAGTAACTTAGACCAAGGTCACCGAAATAGAAGACTCACCAACAAGCTTAGAATAGAACCGTCGAGCCACATAGAGGAAGAGGATGATCAACTTAGGCACCAATCCCTACATGGTGATATCATGTAAGCAAGAGTATGTATTAGTACGTTTGAATGTACTAAGTATGTGGAATGCAATACAAGCAAGAGATAGGTAACATAATTGAAATGCATAACATTTGGCAATAGGCATGATATAGCAATATGACATGTATATTCAATGTATAAGTAAAACATGCTTAAGTAAATCATACTCATATAGGATACCATATTTAAAGAGGAGACCAAGCTAGATTGCCAAGGTATAAACCCCTTGGGGTTGGTGATGATAGCACCCATCACCCTAGTATGTGAGGTACAAACCCATCATCAAAGTATGATCAATGCATAAGTAAAACATGCTTAAGTAAACCATGCCCATATAGAATATCATATGTGAAAGGGAGACCAAACTAGATTTTCAAGGTATAAACCCCTTGGGGTTGGTGATGATAGCACACATCACCCTAGTGTGTGAGGTACAAACCCTTCATCAAGGTTAGTGATGATCGCACCCATCACCCTAGTGATTGAGATATCAACCCCTTAACTAGGTTGGTGGTAATCACATCCATCACCCTAGTGGTTGAGTCTTTGACCCCTCAACTAGGCCCCTGAATTGGGAATGTTCTACCATAACACTTTAGATAGTATTCATCATGTACATAACCTCATTTCATCATCATAAAGTCAATCATATCATATCTCATGCTTTAGACCTTCATTTCCTCAATAAACCATAACCGGACATTTTGTCAAACACCTTGGATGTGTGCAATGGGGGTAAAAGAGCATGCAATTTAGAGATGAAATCATGCAGGAAAATCAATTGTAAAATCTTTAATCAACACCTTGCAATACCCCCAAGACTTTCATATCAAAATTCCTTATCAAATCCAACATTAGATCCAAGATTTAGAGCTCAAAACATGCTAAAACAATGATACTTTTATGAATTAAAATCACTGTGCAGTAAATTTCTTAATATACAAGACCCACATGTAAAATCAACTTTAAATCATGAAAAGGGTTTAGGCACCATGGGTGGAAGGACCCAATGGTTCAACACCACATACCTTAGCTTTTGTGAAAGTATTGAAAAATACTTTAATGGAGATTTGAAGCTTGTGTGAGAACCTTGAAGAAATCCTTGAGATAGACCTTAAGTTTGAGACTTGAATTTAGGGTTAGAAATGAGTCTAAGTGTTTGGGGAAATATTGGGGAACGTTTTGGGTGATATGAGGGTGAAATAAGGCTAAGTATAGGTGAAACTATGTTTGGAAAAACTTAGGTCCAACACTTAGAAAACTCTAGGCGAACTAGGAAAAGTCAGTGCAGGAAATACATCTCTCCGCATTGCGGAGAGGTTGCAGACCCTCACTGGAAATTGCACCAAGTGAAATTTCATAATTCGATTCCTTTACTTTAAATTTGAGGTTAGACCCTTGTCACCCTAATTTGGGCCCCCTAAACAAGAATATGAAGTCAGATTTTTGAAATTCCAAATAGATTTTCAGATATATGGAAAACAAGATTCCGGGCACTTCCGAGGCACGTTTTCGAGCACTTTTTTGGGATCATTTCAATATCTTCCCCTTGAGAACATTCATCCCTAAATGTAGAAGAGACATATAATACAAGAATAATCATGAACAAATCATCCCCAACATAAATGCAATATTACATTTTAAACATCACTTTCAAAATCTCATTATAAGTGTGAAATCATCATAAATATCCAACTTAAACATGAATGACATAGGGACTGAAATGTAACACATGAAGTCACATAGGGGACTTACAATTAGTACCTTAGGTTTGAGTGTGGAAGAGATAAGGGTACCACTTTTGTATGTTCAATTCGGCCTCCCAAGTAGCACCTTCAACTTGTTGGTTCCTCCAAAGAACCTTAACGGATGTGACTTCTTTATTCCTCAATCTCTTTTCTTGCCTATCCAAGATCTGAATCAGAACCTCCTCATAAGTTACGTTATCCTCAATAACACCCATAACTCCTCAATTTTTTACTTGTCTATCCAAGATCTGGACCAAAAGCTCCTTATAAATTAAGTTATCCTCAACAATACCCACAACGTCAAGAGACACAATGGCATTAGGATCACCAACACATTTTCTCAACATAGAGACATGGAATACCAGATGGACCAAATTCATTTCACTAGGCAACTTCAACTCATAAGCCACCTTGCTAACCCTCTTAATCACCTTATAAGGACCAACATACCTTGGGATCAACTTCCCCTTTTTACCAAAATAGACTACACCTTTCATTGGAGAAACCTTTAAATTAACCCAATCACCCACTTTGGAATTCTAGGTCTCTTCTTCTTGCAGCGGCATAGGATTTTTGACAACTTTGGGCTGTCCTCAACCTTTCCCTAATTATCTTAACCTTCTCAAGAGCATCCATAGCCAGATCTGCCCCCAATAAGGCCACCTCTCCAACTTCAAACCAACCCACCGATGAGCTACAATGTCTCCTATAAAGAGCTTCAAAAGGAGCCATACCGATGCTAGAGTGACAGCTATTGTTGCAGGCAAACTCAATTAATGGAAGATGGTCATCCCAACAACCTTTAAGCTCCAAGATAAAAGCCCTAAGCATATCCTCAAGTGTTTGAATCGTCCTCTCAACTTGGTCATCCATGTGATGGTGGAAGCCTATACTAAAGTGAACTTTGGTTCCAAGACCCTGTTGAAAAGATCTCCAAAAGTGAGAAGTAAATTGTGCACCATGATCCGATATAATGGATAAGGGAACCCCATGTAACCTAACCAACTCATGGATGTACAACCTTGCATACTATTCATCCCTATATGAAGTCTTGACTGGTAGAAAGTGAGTCGATGTCGTCATCCTATCAACCACAACTCATATGGAATCAAAACCTTTTCTAGTCTTGGGAAACCCAACCATGAAATCCATATTAATAACCTCCCACTTCCAAGAGGGAAGCTATATGTCTTGGGTTAGGCCACCCAGCCTTTGATGCTCGGCTTTGACTTGTTGACAACTCCCACTTCCAAGTAGGAAGCTCTATGTCTTGGGTTAGGCCACCCAGCCTTTGATGCTCGGCTTTGACTTGTTGACAACTATGGCAATCGGTGACAAATTTGGCAATATCTCTCTCCATGCCTCCCCACCAATACACATCCTTCAAGTCTCTATACATCTTGGTGGAACCGGGGTGGATAGAATAGGAGGAATTATGGGCTTCATCAATAATTTTTTCCTTCAAACAATCAATACATGGCACACATAACCTATCTTGGTATCTAAGGGCCCCATCTCCCTCTTGGGAGAAAACGACTATTTTTCCTTTTTTTCACCTAGGCCTTCAACTCAAGTAAGGAGGAGTCTAGATCTTGTTTTGCTATCACCTCGTCAACCAAAGAAGATTTAGAACCATTAACAACAATAATACCATCACCCACATCTTATAACCTCACCCCTAGACTAGCCAATCTATGCACCTGCCTAATCACCTCCTTATCACTACCATCCACATGAGCTAGGCTACCTATAGAAACCCGACTTAAAGTATCTGCCACAACATTTGCCTTACCCGGATGGTAATGCACACTCATATCATAGTCCTTAAGGAGTTCTAGTGACCTTTTTTGTCTCAAGTGGAGATCTTTTTCTATTTTCCATACCTTGATGGCAATGCACACTCATATTATAGTCCTTAAGGAGTTGTAGCCATCTTCTTTGTCTCAAGTGGAGATCTTTTTCAGTGAAGACATATTGGAGGCTCTTATGATCGGTGAAGACATCAACATGCACCCCATATAAATAATGACGCCAAATCTCTAATGCAAATTCCATGACGAACAATTCAAGATCATAGGTAGGGTAGTCCTTTTCATGCACTTTGAGTTGCCTAGAAGCATAGGCTATGACCTTAACATTTTGCATTAGTACACAACCCAAACCAACTCTAGATGCATCACAATACACAACAAATCCCTCAAGCCTATCCGGTAGTGACAATATAGGAGCGAACACAAGTCTATCTTTCAATGTTTGAAAACTTTTCTCACACTCATCAGTCATTAGTCAATCCAAAGGACATCACCATAAATTCATAATGCCCATACCTAGTCCGGAAGGCCTTCTTTGGAATGTTACACTCCCTCACCCTTACTTAATGGTACCCGAACTAAAGATCAATATTAGAGAAAAAGTTAGCCCCTTACAATTGGTCAAACAAGTCATCAATCCTTGGAAGAAGATATCTATTCTTTATAGTGACCCTATTGAGTTGCTGGTAGTCAATGCACATTTTAAGTGACCCATCTTTCTTCTTTGCAAACAACACCGGTGCACCCCAAGGTGATTGGCTAGGCCTAATAAATCTCTTCTCCCACAAATCTTTCAATTGCTCCTTTAACTCCTTCAACTCCGTCGGGGCCATACAGTAATGGGGAATGGAGATAGGTTGGGTGTCGAGAAGGAGATCTATGCTAAAGTCTATCTCCCTTTTGGGAGGAACACCAGAAAGGTCATTTGGGAAGACATCAAGAAATTCATTTACAATCAGAATCGACCTAACAGAAAGGGCTTTGGACTCTACAACTTTGACTCTCACAAGATGATACAAACACAATGGGGGCAATGGGACTAAGGGAAAGCTTGCATAAACATCCTAATCAAGAGTCAAGAGTCAAAGCTCATACATAAATAACAAACACCCGTTGGAAATCAACCTATGGGCTTTAATGCATGAGATGAACCTACCCCTCACTACTACATCTTGACTTTCCCACTAAGGATGGATTTTTTTTGAAATTGAAACTTGACCCCACGAGTTCTATAATCAATAGAAGCATAGTATACATATAACCAATCCATCCCAAGGATAATATCAAAATCAACCATATCTAATTCAACAAGATCACAAGGTACGATTTTATGCAAGATGCAAATCAGATAATTTCTATACACCCTCATAGAAAAAATAGAGGCACCAATAGGGGTAGACACCTCATATGACTCATGCAACAATTCCGACTCAACATGAAACTTTTTCGCAACAAAGGGGGGTAATAATGGTAAAGGTGGCACCAAGATCAATCAAAGCATATACATCAAGATCAAAGATTTTCAACATACCTATAACAACATCGGGGACCTCACCAACCCCTTGCCTCCTATGTCGAGCATAGAATCTATTGTGCTTTGGGACACCACCTTGAGGACCACCTCTACCCAATGGAACCACATTTGCACCATGAGCATAGCCACGATTTCTAGGATAATCTACCTTCTTGTGACCAAGCTCCCCA
The DNA here is from genome assembly GCA_000787875.1 of Solanum virginianum. Classification (NCBI taxonomy): domain Eukaryota; kingdom Viridiplantae; phylum Streptophyta; class Magnoliopsida; order Solanales; family Solanaceae; genus Solanum; species Solanum virginianum. Next base: position 98,246 of record DF358251.1, read on the forward strand.
CATTCAAAATATGCATTGAAACCCTTTAAACATGGGCCCTTATGACCCCCTCCACATCTAGGACACACATAATTAGGAGTCACACCAATAACACCTTGAGGCCTAGGAAAGTTATTGACAAACCCCCTATTAGTAGAATACGTAGGCCTTTGGCCTTGAAATCTAGCACCCTTGTGGAACTTGCCCTCAAAATGGTCCCTCTTGGCCTCATGGCCCCTCTTTTTTCTTAACTACTCCTCTTCCATTTGCGCTTCCCTAAGCTCAAGAGGGAAGAACCGATTAAGGAAGGCCAATTTGAATTGCTCCCAAAGCACCACATAGCCATTACCCTTCTCACCTTTCTATTGACCAAACTAAATTTGGCCAACCCCCTTGAGTTGGTAGGAAACCAACTCCGCCTTCTCATTTGGTCCAACTCCTATGATCGACAAGATTTTGTAGACTTCATCAATGAACTCTTGTGGATCCTTATCCACCTTTAACCTATGGAAAATCAAAGGATTCATCCTCACGAAGTCCCTTACCCTAGCTCCTGGGGTAGTAGCATGAGGGGCTTAGGCCCCATGTTGGACTTGGTTGGCCACCATTTGGGCAAACATAGTAAGAGCATCCTAGAGCTACCCGTTGGCAGGTTACTCCACAAGAGTTTGGGCCTGTCTTCCTCTAGTATTCGATATGATCTAGCATAACAAAGAATAATTATTAGGGGGAATACTTATCTCAACTCTATAGCACAATTTAGGACATGAAGAAGGGAAATATTCCCTAAAATGTCTCATATCCTCCTATTCATAGTCATAGCGCGCTTCACAACCATGAATAGGACTCTATTCGACGTGATGTGTTGAACTCTGAGGGTCTATCAACCTAGGGCTCTGATACCAAGTTTTTCACAATCGAAGCCTAAGGCCTAGATGTGACACGAAAAATGGGGAACCCAGAAGGACCCCAAACAAGCCTCTTAACTTATCATTACACATCCTTGGTCGCGAAAGCATACAAAGGCATACAGATTAAAAATGGGGGCAATGGGACTAAGGGAAAGCTTGCATAAACATCCTAATCAAGAGTCAAGAGTCAAAGCTCATACATAAATACACAACATGTCCAATAAGCACCTCTAATACATAGATATAGCGGGGGCCAAGACAAACTATCGGGCTCACCCTCAAAGTCAGTAGAACATAAGAAAGTGTCCCAATACAAGGACAATAGTAACTTAGACCAAGGTCTCCGAAATGGAGAACTCGCCAAAAAGCTTGGAATAGCACCGTCTAGCCACGTGGAGGAGGAGGATAATCAACTTGGGTACCGGTCCCTACATGATGATATCATGTAGGCAAGAGTATGTGTTAGTACGTTTGGATGTACTAAGTATGTGGAGCGCAATACTAGCAAGAGATAGGTAACATAATTGAAATGCATAACATTAGGCAATAGGCATAATATAGCAATATGACATGTATGTTCAATTCATAAGTAAAACATGCTTAAGTAAATCATATTCATATAGGATACCTTATGTGAAGAGGAGTCCAAGCTAGATTGTCAAGGTATAAACCCCTTGGGGTTGGTGATGATACCACCCATCACCCTAGTGTGTGAGGTACAAACCCCTCATCATGGTTAGTGATGATAGCTCCCATCACCCTAGTGTGTGAGGTACAAACCCCTCATCAAGATTAGTGATGATCGCACCCATCACCCTAGTGATTGAGAAATCAAGCCCTTAACTAGGTTGGTGATGATCACACCCATCACCCTAATAGTTGAGTCTTTGACCCCTCAACTAGGCCCCCAAATTGGGAATGGTCTACCACAACATTTTAGATAGTATTAATCATGTATATAAGCTCATTTCATCATAATATAGTCAATCATATCATATCTTATGCTTTAGACCTTCATTTTCTTAATAAACCATAACCAGACATTTTGTCAAACACCTTGGGGGTGTGTAATGGGGGTAAAAGAGCATGCAATTTAGAGATAAAATTATGTAGGAAGATCAATGGTAAAACCTTTAATCAACACCTTACAACACTCTCAAGATATTCATATAAAAACCTCTCATCAAATTCAATATTAGATCAAAGATTTAGAGTACAAAACATTCTAAAACAACTATATTTTTATGAACTAAAATCACTGTGCAGTAAATTTTTCAATATACAAGACCCATATATAAAATCAACTGTAAATCATGAAATATTAATAAAAATAGGGTCTAGGCACCATGGGTGGAAGGACCCAATGGTTCAACACCACATTCCTTAGCTTTTGTGAAGTTTTTGAAGAAGACTTTAATGGAGATTTGAAGCTTGAGTGAGATCCTTAAAGAAATCCTTGCGATTGGCTTTGAGTTTTGGACTTGAATTTAGGGTTAAAAATGAGTCTAAGTGTTTGGGGAAATATTGGGGAACGTTTTGGGTGATATGAGGGTGAAATAAGGCTAAATATAGGTGAAAATACATTTGGAAAAACTTAGGTCCAACACTTAGAAAAATTTGGGCGAACTAGGAAAAGACAGTGCAGGAAAGCGGAGAGGTCATGGACCCTCATTGGAAATTGCACTAAGTGAAATGTCATAATTCGATTTCGTGGCTTTAAATTCAAGGGTAGAACCTTGTCACCCTAATTTGGACCCCTGAACAAGAATATGAAGCGAGATTTTTGAAATTCCAAATGGATTTTTAGATATAGGAAAACAAGATTCTGGGAACTTCCAAAGCATGTTTTCGGGCACTTATTGGGGTCGTTTCAATTAGTTCACAGACTTAGAGAGGTGATCTTTGAGTTAAGGGGGAGATGTTTAGATAATGAGCCAAAGTAGGCCTTGAGCTTTGATAGTGATAAGTTGATCAAAATGGGGCGTCAATGCTTTCCTATCTCATATTCCTTTTATTTCATCGTGATAATGCTTTATTCCTATCTTATGCAAGGGTACCATGCCCATGATCTAGACTCATTCACTCTATGTAGATACGTGTTTATGTTTAGCTCTTAAAGTGAGAAGTTATAACTTCATTCAACAATTCTGATCTTATCTCATGAACTAATAGTTTTCCAGCCTTTTTGTTATCCAAGGCAAGACTTGAGCTTTCCAGCATATACAGTTCCATAAACTTGTGATGAGCCCCTAGTGGCATCACATCATGTTATGAATGTCAGCATATCGGATTTCCTGAAGAAATCATGCATATGATATTATACTCTAAGCCCTTCTAAAAATTCTATCTTTGGTATTGATAGTGATGATGATAGTTGATGAGTTATGTCAGATGAAAGGGAATGGTGACGATTATAGTATGCTTATTCCATTTAAGGTTACAGATAGAGATGAGACCTAGTTGTATGTAACAGACAAGTAAGGGTAGATTGGTATGCCTCCTAATATGAGTTAATAAGATTGTTGGTGTAGAGGTGCTAAAATAAGCTTAGCGAATTCTAAGTAATGTTGACCTCTGTGAAGCTATAGAGTGATTAGGATGATAAGCTCGAAGGTGTAATCGCTATTAAGTGAGGAATAGATGTAGGCTACTGGTGACTTTTGCAATGGATTCCAAGTAGATGTATGGGAATGATATTCCTTATAAGCAAGCCTCCATGGAAGTGTAACACATAGTCCTTATGGATTAGATTGGCATGAGTGTGATCATCTTAGGGGTAGTACTTTGTAACTTTGAATTAGGCTTGAACATGATGGGAGTATGCAATAGACTTAGGTAATGGGAGTTGCAAGCTCCTATTAATAAAGGGTAGAACTCGAGCAAAAGAGCATAGTAGTAAGGAGGATTGGTGATCTTTAACGAAAGCCCCGTGGGAGTTTAGAGATGAGTATTGAGTAAGAGTTATATGCTTAAGTTGATGGAGTTCAGTTTTCCACTCTTGAGTCATTGTTCACCCATGATTTGGAGTATTTGAGTAATTAAGTTCTTGATGTGTATATTCCTGAGTTCGAATAGAGACTATTAAGATTGATGAGGGGTTGAGGGTTTGATTTATTGAGTATCGTCATGAGTCTTGAGTTTATTCGTGCCTCATTACCACAACATCCTCATCATTCGAGGACGAATGATCCCAAGGGGATATATTGTAACACATGGTAAAAAAGCTAAATTACCCCTAGAATTGACCTTGCACATAATCTGTCCTCCCATGCTCTGTTTGCAAATTTGAGACCAAATTTGCGATCAGTATGAAAAACTAAGTTGGAAAATGGTCTCAACTCGATTTTAATGCAACCGAATCAAATTATGTTTTCAAAAAAATTCCAAAACAGTGGGCTTTCCACGCCCCTTCTGCAATGCGCCAGGGACGCAGAAACCCACTTGTTTTTTTTCCTGATTTCGATGTAAACTAAATTTTTGCGAAAATTAGGATATTTACACTGGTGCGCAACGCGCACTAGTACAAAAACATGCTTTTTTTTCTTTTATTTGGGAAGAGTAGCTTCGACCTTTCCACACCCTATAATCCTAAACTAGTCGATTTTCAGTCATTTTAATCATAAAAATGTAATATTCCCTTCACAAATGTTAGAATAGGTTTAAGAAAACTCAAGCATATATTTAAGATGCAAAGCTAGGGCTTTCAAGAATTCTTCTCAATTCTTCCAATAAGTTGATTCTCAGGTATGTAAGGCCACTTTAAAAACTATTTTTTTGAGAATATTTTAGAAAACATATGTTAGTTTCATCCAAGAAGTTTCAAGTACTAGTTGAGATCAAATTCACGTAATTATGTGAAGTTTATTAAATTTTCATTTGTACGTATAGATTTTTGATAAAATATAATGATTCTTGATTTCTTACTTGTTATTTAAAGTATTGATACCAAGATTTATAGCCATGAATGAGTTTTTGTAAATTCCATATGGGTTTCATGAACACCCATAAAGCTTATAGTTTGACATAAGTTTAATAATCATTTTTCTTGAACTGTCTTTGCACTTTAGCTGAGTAACCTATATGTTTAAGAATATTTGAGAAGATATTAGTTTTCAATCAAGTTACAGAAGTTCAGATGAGAAAGTTAAGTTAGTAAGTTGGGCTAAGCCCCTGAAA
>DF358250.1:0-16278 GCA_000787875.1 Solanum virginianum
ATCCACTTGGGGACAAACCCAAGTGGAATGTGTACAATTTCACTTTCAACGGTCTGTAATTTTTTTTTTGTTGTTATTATTGTTGGATATAATTGTTTTGCTTTTCTACGCGGGTGTCATTTGAAGTACTTACTATTTCCATTTGTCTTTCACTTGATTAAATATTTTTATTAATTAAATCAATAAATATGTGTACTCTTGCCTCTCTTGGTGCCTTGATTTTGTGTTGTTTCAAGTTTTCCTCTCTTCTTTTCACCTACAAAAGTAGCTAGTTTTCTCATATGATTGTACTGTTGTGAGAATCTTCTGACAAGTTTGAAGGTCTAAAGTTAAATTTAAAGAAGAAGTCTTATTTCATTTTAATTGATATTTATAAATTAAATAATTATAACATATTCAATATAATACTATAAATGAGATACGGAGAGGTGGAATATACATGAACATTATAAAGTAAGAATGTAAAAGGTGAATTTTCAATTAAAAACATACGGATATAATATAAAGGTAGAATAATAAAACTTGACTAAAAAATTTAAAATATTTATACAATGATATCAAAATACCGTTACGCTGAATTTGATATGTTGATATAATGAATTTGATTAGTTTTAGTGCTTGAAATTTGAAGAAGACACCAAAAAATAAATTAAATTTTTTTATATAAATATACAACAATAGATTTTGCATAATATAGAAAGTTTGACTATTTGAAAGATGTTAGAATATTTAATAAGAGAGAATAAAAATAGTAAAAGGGGAATAAAAAAGTAAATATAAGAATGATAATGTTGGTCCATGATAATCTTGAGAGTATAGCTACAAAAAAAAAAGGATGTAAAATTAACTAGATTGACACTAATTCATTTCTCAATTATTATAGCAATCACTATATAAAATGAGGTAAAAATTATTATGTTTTTATCAATAATTTATTTTAAAAAATATCAATATATATATATATATATATATATATATATATCTTTGGGAGAAAGTGGAGGCCCAAAAAAAATTGAGGCTGTAAGTATTTGTATAATTTCACAACATTTGTATACAGTTATATAATTCGCTATACAATTCGCAGCTTTTGTATAAAGTTTGTATATTCGTGCACAACGCTTGTATAATTGGTGTTTGTATATTTCACTATACAATTTGATTTGCGCATAACTTTTATATAATTGCGCACGACGTTTGTGTAAATCATATAAATTATATAAAATTTAAACTATAATTATAGCTAAATATTTGTTGTGATCCATAGTTAATTCAAATTATAATTATATTAGCTAATTAATTAATATATATTTGCGTATCGCCTAATTTTTCCTTTATTTTTTGACACTTTGCATGTGTGTGAACAATTACATAAGCCCAAGGCCACGCAAAGCGGTTCAGCCCAATCAGCCCAACGATCACTTGCAACGAATCTGATATTTTCTCGTTCGCTTTCTTCTTCCTTTTCATGCTCCCTCCATATTTCCTTCTCTTCCCTTTTCTCGTACAACTCCACCGGAAAAAGTATCACTACTGAAAATCTACATTAACTTCAAACGGCCGGAATAGTATGCCGGTTGAAGTAGCAAACGGAGTAACAGAAGCAATTGGTTATCCAAAAGGCGATTTGAGACCTCAAAACCCTAACGCCGCCTCTAAGAAATCGAAGGAAAGCGAGCGACGCCGTAGGCGCAGGAAGCAGAAGAAGAACAAGGCGGCGTCGAAGGTCGCAAATGGAGAAGACAGTGATAACGCTGCGCAAGACGGAAACGGCGGCGCTGAGGATGGCTATAAGGAAAATTCCGATCCTCAGAAGGTGCTTTCTGCTTATCCTTAATGTTATGTATACGGTTTGAATAATTTACTTAGTGTTGTTGATGATTTATTTTCTTGTGGAAGTAGATCTTTTCCATGTGAATGTTTTCAGGTATTTTGTGTTATAGATCGATATTACCATGGTTTTCTATGTTGTGGAGCTTCTTAGCTTGAAATTTTTAGGCGCTTTTGGTGTAAAAAGATTGAGTTGAGTCAGTTGAAGTCCAGTGATTGTGGTAGTTTGGACACTGTAGTGTAAGAACTACTTATTATGTTTTATTTGTCGGGTGAGCAAGATAAGAGGAGAAGGAGCCAATGTATGAAATCTACTTATTAGAATCAGGAAATGAATTTCCTCAATTGGGAATGATGGGAATGAAAATAATGAGAACCTATGCGACTTACATGTGTGGCGTTCATTGTTCATGGATTTCATATTCTACTTGTTCATAGTTGTAGGGTAAGTAGATTATGTTGTCATTGTAGGATATATAGAATAAGTTCATGGAAACTTCTTTCACCATTGTGGTCACTACAAAGATGTTCAGGACGTAGCGTCTGTAACATGATGCCTTGTGTCAAATCTGATGGGGCTTCAAGTACAATAGACTATAAAGTGTGTGCTTCACTGAACAAGGGTGCAAAAGAATTAAAAAGAGCAATCCGTACACACAGACATAATGCAAGAAAGAAAATACATGCCTAAGGAACATGAACATTTTCGTGGAGAGCAGCGTCTAAATTGGCAACAACAAATGGGCTCCTTTTTATTTTCTTATTTGCTTTCACTGCAAGTATATGATTAAGTCTATGTTGCTCGTACTTAGAAATTTTGCCTCTGTACCTGGGTCAACACGACATTGACATGGGTTAGGGTGTGGGATTCATGTCAGATCCGGTAAATAGAGATTGGATACTTTGACCAAATCCATGGACACATTAGAGAGTTTTTTTTTTGAGATTTTGATATCTCAAGAAAACAAAAAGTAGAGATATGAAGAACCGGAATAGCATACCTTCACTTCTATCTCTGTTTTAGATTTCTTCAATATTGTTTGCTTCATATAGCAGGACAAATTGAAGCAAACAGAGTCAAACTGCGGGGAAGAAGCAGAGAGTTTAAAGAAACTGTTGTAGATGACTGAGTCAACTCATTGGGGAAAATGATTGAGTTTTGTTCTCGTTTGGGTCTGAAATGACTGAGTTGTTCGTAGACAATATTGGTTTTCACGGTGATACATCTTTGATGAAGTAAAATGAAGCTATAGAGATGAAGAAAGAGGAAGATAAAGGGATGTAGAATGCATCTCAATATGGTCCAATAAAAACAAGGATAAACTCTGTTGTTTCTAGGCCTTGATCACAATCCACTTTCAGCTACATAGAGTATGGGCAAAGGCAGACGGCTTATTTTACAATCTTCATCTAGAATAAAAATTTGCCCTCTTATTTGGACATAAAATAGAACAATAGTAGGAGCTAGAGTATTCTTTCACTATGTTTGTTACAAATTTAGTGATAGATCTTTTTCCAGCCAAATTTAGTTTTATAGAAGTCCTCAAAGACCAATTAACGCACATGTAAGTAAAAAATAGACAAACTAAAAATGGGGTAACATTCTTTTTCTTTGTAGTTTTCTTTCGTTTTTAAAAAAAAAATCTTCTTCCTAATTAGTGAGTATTTAATAGTAATATTAAGGAATTAATAAAATGTTAGTATATTTGATTGAGACTAAGAATTAAATACTTCCACAAGATAACTATTATCATTATTACCACTAAAAGATGTGCTGCAGTCGATGTGCTACTCCTTCCTTTAACTAGAGGTCTTGGGCTCGAGACCTGTGTATGGAAAAATTCTTGGTGGGGAGTGCTTCCCCCAAATGGGCCCTAAATGACGCGAATGCGGATTAGTTGGGCTCCAATGCTGGTATAAGACAACAAATGAAAAATTAAAAAAAATCATTATCGTAAAGTGTTGTTAAGTGCTCGATTGAGGTGCCTAAACCCCAAAATTAGGTGCAAACTTGGCTTCACACTTCACTATCCAGGCACTAAGGCTTACATCTTATTGCTCATAGGCACTATCTTGAAAGAAAGGGTGCTAAACAATAATATAGGAATAATATAATAAACTTCTATTGGGTTTTGATCAAGTAAGAACTTCTTATTGTTTAAAATAGAAACTTAGAAATTTGGCATAAGAAACAAGTACCAAGTCCGAATTAGAAACTAAGATTTGGATCTCCACACAAGCACATAGTCAACATCTCAAATCATTTGAACTTGCTTTACATGTTTTAGAATCCCATATTTCATTAATTGTAGTTCCCCAAATTCCTTTGTTCCTATAGTTATATTTGTACTTAATCCTATGTTGTTCGGACTCGGGTGGGAGTGTCAGATAGGGATCTAGAGATCAATTCGACATGATCTAAATTTTAAAGGTACAGATCCAGGTAAGGATCATTGGAGTCTTTTGATACAATTACGTAGGATCATTGGAGTCTTTTGATACAATTACGTCCTTTTGGTTCAACTGTAAGAGGTGATGTGATTACTGATCTCCCGTTTTGCAAATGATATGAGCAAAACCATTTGTTCTTTAGAAGTCGCAACTGACAAGTGAAGTGGTACTGGTTATAGCCTTTTGTTTTTAGCAGTAAACTTTCATATGAGACCATTCGGGAGAAGCTACAGGTGGCCCCTGTAGCTGACAAGATGAGGGAAGCGAGACTACGATGGTTTGAACATGTGCAGAGAAGAATTACCGATGTTCCTGTTAGGAGGTGCGGGAGGTTGGATTTTGGAGTTAAACGGAGGAGTATAGGCAAACCGAAGAAGTATTGGGGGAGGTGGTCATACAAGATATGGTGAAACTTGATTTCACTAAGGACATGACTTTAGATAAAAAGGAGTGGAGGTCGCGAATTAGAATAGCACGCTAATAGATTAGTAGGGTCAGGTTGATGTTTGGCTTTGGGGTATAGTAGGGTAGTAGGATTAGTCGTGGCTTTATATCCTGTGTTGGCATGATCTGTCTTATATATGTTAATTTTATCATATTTACACACTATCATGTGCTTTTCGTTATAGTCGTTCTTTCTGTTTCTTTTTCTTTGCCTTTTTCTTTTTTCCATGTCTAGTTTATTCTGCTTATCGATTTTTGAGACGAGGGTTCCCAAAATAGTCTCTGTACCTTTGTGAGGTAGCGATAGGGTCTGTGTACATTCTTCCCTCCCCAGACCCCCCTTGTGGGATTCCACTAGGTATGTTGTTATTGTTGTTGTAGCGGGTAATTATGAAATTCTGGTTTTTTTTTTATTTGATTTGCACGGAGTGTCCGAGTCTCTTTGAGACCCGACTAATCCCAGGGGTGCACAGGCCCTCTGTAAGGAGTTTCCCGCAAGTGTGAAATTCTGGTATTATATTTGTCTCCGCAAAGGATGTAGATGATCCAGTATAGGTGACCCACCGGGATTGCTTGTTTCACTACCTCCTTTTTGACACAATCGTTCCTAAGATATTCTTGTGATATCTGAAGAAATATTTAACCTTCTAAATTGTAGAAAAAAGTGTGTTTTATTCAAGCAGCGCTGTTGTAAAAGTGCTCTGGAAGCAGAAAAAACTTGGTCCACGCCGTCTTAAAAAAAATACCTTTTATTGTTGGTTTTATTGTAATATGAGATATTTTAACCTTCAATGCATGTTTACCTAAAAAAATTTGATCTTGACAACTCCCCAATTTTCAACAGTCTTTGGTTCAAGTTGAAGTGGAGTATGTACCAGAGAAGGCCGAATTAGATGGTGAGTTCGATGAGGAATTCAGGAAGGTTTTCGAGAAATTCACTTTCACAGATGCCACTGGTTCTGAGGTACATAGAGCTTTGTTCACTTGCATCAATTTTCTGCTGTTGGTCTCTTGTCATGCGTTTAAGTGTGAAATCTATTCCGTGGTTATCATTTTCTGCTGAAGCCAGTTTGCTTAATATCTTTCAATTGAAATTCTTCAGGAGAATGATAAAAAGGATGAAACTGCTGCTGATGGAGCCTCTAAGAAAAAGGCGGATTCTGATTCTGAGGAGGAAGAAGAGGATGCACAACAAAAGGAGAAGGGTGTCTCTAACAAAAAGAAAAAAGTTAGATTTTTTAGCATCCTTTCTGTTGATGTTTCTCTTTTGCTTCAAGTTTTTTTTTTCCTTCAGTTAGGTCTTAGACTGAACCGTTTCTTCATTTCAGCTTCATCGTCGGATGAAGATTGCAGATTTGAAACAAATCTCTATGAAGCCTGATGTTGTTGAGGTATGTAAGGCATTCGTTTTATTGTTATTTTCCTGACACACATACTCTAAGCAGTTTTGCAGTTTTGCGTACTGTTAGCGGTATCCTGAGTATTTATCTTGTCATGTGCCACAATGGGTTATCAAATATTATCCTTAGAGAAATGTATTAGCGTTCTGATTTTCCAGCTGTCGTTTGTGTTCTTTCTTTTGTGATTATGCCCATCCCAAATCTGCTTTCTGGTTGAGTCATTGCTATGATGTGAATCATTTATTAAGGATGACTTTGTCAGGGTTCTGACATTATTTTTCTTTAAAGATATGGTATTATCAACTATCAAAAGGTATTTGCATCTTTAATTTTGGCTAGTGGTGGCGATATGTTTTCTGTGTCTTGTGTGCTGTCCTTTTTCCAGTGCACTTGTGCTGAAAATGTGAAGTGCCAGATCTAGCAATTTTTGTTCTGTATAGATTTTTTTTTTCTTCTCTGCTTGTCATCTTGTGAATTATCTTCTTTTTCATTGCTCTGGAAGTAAATTTTGCATGATAGTATGCAGGTTTTATTCAACTCTTGTGATAGTATTACAATGTTGGAGTGTTAAATTGTCTGGTTTCTGATTTATACGACATAATTGATGTTTAGACTCTGGATTTTGGCTCCAAGTGTAGCCCACTTTCCCTTGGTATTGATTATGTATATATGTTTAGGTATGGGATGCCACAGCAGCAGACCCCAAGCTCCTGGTATTTCTGAAATCTTACCGGAATACTGTTCCTGTTCCAAGACACTGGTGTCAGAAACGGAAATTTTTGCAGGTGAGTCATTACTAATGATACATGTATATTAAGGTTAATTGGAGTGAAGAACAATGTGTTCCTCTTGCACTGCATGTAACATCTAGTAATAATAGAATTGCTTGATAGGAGAAAAAGGTTTGGTTTATGAAGGGGCTCATAGAAGAAAAATGAGGTTTGTCTTATATGTATATATATGTGGTTCTTGCAGGCAAGCGGCTGTGACACTGGTGGAGCCTCAAACATATAGGTGTTTGGCAAGGAGAATCTTTGCATTATATCTATGTTTGTGTGTGTGTGTGTATATATATATTTTCCTTATTTTTTAGAGGGTTGGGATACATGCATTTGGCTGTTGTTGGTGTTTATGTTGCTGGGTTTTCACTTTTGTCTTTTTCGTAAATGTAAAAACAGCTGGTTGCCCTTGAGTATCTTAAAGATTGAGTGACGAATATTTTCTCCTAACCAAATTCTAATTATTTTAGTTGTCATTGCATTATTTATCTGTCAAAGTTGGATTTTCTGTTCTGACAGGATCTGCCAGTACACTAGTACAGTCATATAAGCCACAGCTTATTTGTATAGGGTTTTCTTAGTCTCTCTTTTTTTTCCTCCCTTTTATGTCACTGACTGAATTCGTTTTTCAGGGGAAGCGTGGTATTGAGAAACAGCCATTTCAACTTCCCGACTTTATAGCTGCAACAGGAATTGAGAAAATTAGACAAGTATGATATTCTGTCCAATTTTATCCTTCTTTCCTAGACGGTTTTGTTAAGTAGGAATATGTTGTATGAATTATTGTAGATACACTGATAATAAATGAAGGCTTTTCATTCTGACTACTGAAAAATGAGGAGGATATGTTGGTACTCTATCAAATTAATATCAAGTAAAATGAAGCTTAGATTTCAAGTGAAACTCCTTGGAGCTTTCATATTCTACATTATCTCAGATGAGCGTGGTGACCCTATTTTTTTGATATTAGAACACCCTACGACATCTTTTATTTATGAAACGATAAATTAATTTGTACCAAGAAGGTACAAGAATAGTAAAACTGAAGGTCTTAGTCCACCTACATCTTGAAATATTATAAAAGATCCATCACTGAGGCAAATGTCAGTTATAATATTCTCCTTACACCAGAAAAGACTTTCAATTCGCTTAGACTTTACATAGGAAATGTGCTCTTTCTTTCTGTTGACCGTTTGGTAGTTCTAATTGCAGAACAGACAGATCCTAAAACTATTTACCTGGAGTAAGATGAGTTTACAAATTTGTGGTGTGAAAACTTTCTGAAATATGATATCTTTTCTATGAACATATGTAGTATGTCTAGTTTCCTTGCTGTTGTTTGAATCTCTTTTTAGTTTACAAGTTTGTTGTGTGGAAGCTTATTGAAATATGATATCTTTCTGTGAGCATATGTAGAATGTCTAGTTTACTTGGCGTTGTTTGAATATCTTATTTGTTCTTTTGGAGCAGGCTTATATTGAAAAGGAGGACAGTAAAAAGCTTAAACAAAAGCAGCGGGAAAGGATGCAGCCTAAAATGGGGAAGATGGATATTGATTATCAGGTTTATATGAGTTTCTGGTTTCTCAATGATACTGACCTTTCAAATGCTTATATACTATAGTTAACTGCTTTTGTACTTTTCTGTGGCTTACTACTTTGGGTTATTCTTCACAGGTTCTACATGATGCCTTTTTTAAGTATCAAACTAAACCGAAGTTGACATCCCTTGGCGATCTATATTATGAAGGGAAGGAATTTGAGGTAAAAGAATAGTCACAGAATATTGTTCATCAAACTCATGCGCTTTAATTATTTTTTTAAAAAAATGATGGTGGTGTCCGGGTTTAGTTTTGTGCGCACATAGATTATTCTACCAATTCCGCCAGGTATCTGCTACCTCTCAGAACATCTGCACTCAAGACATAGAGCTAAGAAACACCTAGTATTTCTTTGCTTTCGCTGGGGTTTGAGCCTTCTGAGAACCATGTTCTCCTCCAACTTTATTGACCATTAAGTCACACCCTTGGGTGCTAAACACATTCTCTTTCTTGTCTAGCTTTCATGCTAACTTTTTTTTTAATCAGTCTCAGCCTTACTGATATTTTACCAATCCTGGGTAAAACTATGAGTGTCTTTTAGCTGTCATGATCTTATATGACCAAACTGGGATGGTTTGGATAGGAGTATCCAACTTGGAGATGTGCACCTGTTGTGTTAATTCTTGATTGTTGTTAGGCTTTATAACTGTTATTACTTTCTGTATCCTATCCTCTGCATTTTTGTCTGTTAACCATCATTTTATTTTGATATACAGGTCAAGTTGAGGGAAATGAAACCTGGAACTTTGTCTCATGAACTGAAAGAGGCCCTTGGTATGCCTGAAGGTGCTCCTCCTCCTTGGCTCATCAATATGCAGGTTGGAGAACCTGAAACTACTTGTTCTTTTACTGGAAGAGTTGTTACTTACCTCAGGGTCTTGTTTCATTACTATGATGTGTTCGTTGCTAATGTGATTTCCATACCTCCAATTTTCCGTGCAGAGATATGGTCCTCCACCCTCTTATCCTCAGCTGAAGATCCCTGGACTCAATGCTCCTATTCCACCAGGAGCCAAGTTTGGCTATCAGCCAGGAGGTTGGGGTAAACCACCTGTTGATGAAGTAGGTTCTACAACCTTTCAGTATATTAGAGCTGTTGTATATTCCTCTTTTCAGATTGTTTCTACTTTAGATTTTCTTATTTTAAATTCAACCTTTTGCCTTCTTTCTTTGACATAGTATGGTCGCCCTTTATACGGAGATGTCTTTGGCGTATTACAACAAGATCAGCCGAATTATGAGGTACATTGTGTTCTTTCTTTTGCTTGGTATGCTCTTGGAGTGTAAGTTGATAGATTTAGATTTTATTTTAAGTAGTCGCCATATCATTTAATGAAATGGTAAAATCATGGAAATTGTATCATATTTCAAAATGGTTAATAGAGAATACTTGAACTAACTACTTGATTTTGGTAAATACTTAAACTAACTACTTGACTTTGGTAACCTTGCAAAGGTAAAGACCTACTTATGCTGTTTCAATATTGTTAATAAATTTCTTTCTTTAAAATTAGTACTGTTTATACATTCGTAAATGTGGTCTTATAGTTGGTGCCACAAAGGCTTGAGCCTCACTTTTTTGCTTGGTGTCTTACGATAATTAAAATCGTGCTCACCTATATGTGTAGGATGAACCTGTTGATAAGACTAAACATTGGGGTGATTTGGAGGAAGAGGAAGAAGAGGAGGAAGAGGAGGAGGAGGAAGAAGAGATGGAGGAAGAGGAGCTGGAGGATGGTATTCAGTCAGTGGACAGCCTTTCGAGGTACCACACTTGATCCATACCTTTAATTTCCAATATTTATCAGAAATTATGTAGTAGCTTAATATCTTCCTAATTTTCGATTCCCTTCACTGGTTTATTCCTTCTTGGTGGCATCCATTTTAGGCTTTGTTCTCAATGTATTTTTCTCTTTGGTGTAGTACTCCTACTGGTGTTGAGACTCCTGATGTTATTGACCTTCGCAAGCAGCAGAGGAAGGAGTCCGAGAAGCCCCTCTACCAGGTTATTAGGCCAACTTTGACTCCCAGTTTTTGCATTCCGTCTGCTTACTTTTTCTTTCTCGAGAGAAACTGATAACCCCTCTTTTTCTATTAAGGTGCTTGAAGAAAAAGAAGAAAAGATAGCTCCCGGTACTCTTCTGGGAACAACCCATACGTAAGTAATCTACCTATCTATAGTTCTATACTCACACTTATATAGTTTTGGATACCGCAGTTATCCTTCCCTCCACTGTGTAATTGATTTATGCTCTCATCCTGCAGGTATGTGATCAACACTGGCGCTCAAGACAAGACTGGTGCCAAAAGGGTAATCTTTTTGTGTCATTTCTTCAATGGAAGCTTACATTCTTGTTTGGTTTTGTTAATGGACAATTGAAGCAGAAATCTTCATAGAGTGACATGGTCTTCTAGTAGTCGGGCTATAGCTGTTGTGGATGTGTCTTAATGTGGTGGAATTTTCAAATTATTCTTGTTAGTAGTTAGTTGGTCACTGATGATAAGTACATAGTTGACAAAGGAGCGGAGGACTTCAATTTCATTTATGTCGCTTTCTGACAGCATATCTTGTTATATTTTGACTGGATTATTTGATATGTTAATTTCGTTTGTCACTTTCTGATATTAATGCATACAACTGGTTCTCTTTTTAGAGTGGCACTAGATTTAAATTTGAGGCTAATTGCTTGGAATGTCCACTGCAGGTTGATCTGCTCAAAGGTCAGAAGTCAGATAGAGTTGATGTTACATTGGCACCTGAAGAATTGGAACTTATGGACAATGTTTTACCTGCCAAGTAGTGATTCTTTTAATATTTTATGATTTAGAGGCTCCTACATTGTAGTTCATATGTTTCTAATCCTTTTTGTGCTTTTTTATAGATACGAGGAAGCCAGAGAAGAAGAGAAGCTTCGTAGCCAGCGTGAGGATTTCAGTGACATGGTAGCAGAGGTATGTGGTTATTTCATCTCCTCTCGATTAAATTGATGGTTTAGAAGGAGTGATTATCAGTACTGATGAGATAAAATTACTGCAGAATGAGAAGAAGAGGAAACGTAAAATGCAGGAAAAGGATGGCAAGTCGAAGAAGAAGGATTTCAAGTTTTGAGGTGGTTTTGGGTATATATATTGTGCCATCTAGATACTTTAGCGCTGCGGTACGTCCAGCTAAGGGGCAGCAGGTTTTGGCTGCAGTACATCCAGCTATAAAGGGCATCCCATGTTGCAGGTAATAGCATTAGTAGGCCAATATGCACTGCAAGAATTCTGTATGTTCTGATGAAGCGTCTCCCCATGCACTTAAGCAGGGGAGTTTGTGTATGATAATCTATTCTATGAAATGTGCTTAGTTTGTGCCTCTGGTTTCATTTCTACATGCGGTGGTTGACGGATAGACCTGGCAGTAATGTTGAGCTGTACGTGAACATTGAAGATCTCTCGCCCTAGGTGACCTGGTTGTAATTTTAGCTATAGTTTTAGTTTCATTTTGAGTTTACGTGAATGTAGAAACTATTACACTTCACCATTTCCTCATTTCCTGTATGCCCCTTGTCTCAGTCGTACATATGATCACACTAATCAAACCTTCTGCAGTATTTCAGCAATTCATTTACTAGGTTTTTTCTGCTGATCTCTCATCTTGGGGAACTTAAATTCGTTTCAGTATTGTACCAGAGTGAAATAGTAATGCACAAGACAGTGATAGAGCGCCTTTATCATGGTGGGAATCGTATGTTCTGGGACTGGAGCTCTGTAGTTGCTCAATGAGGGTCGAGACCTTAGGAAAAACAAAGCATTAAAAAATGCAGCGTGGGTCATTTGGTAGAGGGCGTTAGAAATAGTAATGCATCATGGATTTTGTGTTGATGTTCTTTTGGGTATATATCTTTTCAATGTACGTACCACTGATGTAAGCTTTAGTTAAACACTCTTTGATATTATTTTGTGTATATCTAATACATGAAAAGTCAAGAGTATTAGCTAAAGGTGACAAAATGAGTGAAATTTATAGTTAATTTTTACAAAATAAGAAATCTAACTAGTTATTTGGTATGGTTATAAATTTATGTAAAACTATCGATTTTATTAGAAGAAACTTCAAAAAGTTTGATAAGGATAGATTTGATCGATTAAGTTGATATTTTAAAAATAACTGATACCCCAGTTAAATGGCTGTGAGAGTTGATTCCTATTGTGACTTGTGAGAAATGGTTAAAACTAACTATACATTAGGAGCAACTTCTTATAAATTATGGACATCAACCATATTTATTCCACAACAATAACAAACAAAGCCTACAATCATTTTAATTGAAATAGAACGAAACTATTAAATGACTAATATACTATTAATTAGGTCACCTCTTTTCTCTCTTTTGTAATATAATTAGGTGAGGATTCTTATACAATGGTGAAAACAGAAAACAAACAAACAAAGGATTCATATACATTTTAATTAACTCGTTTCGATTGAGTTGTAATTATTGTTCTCACCCCTCTCTCTTTGCGCCAATTATAATATTAGGCATCGTTTAATTGGACTATTTCAATATGAAAAGTTGAGAGTCGCTCTGTGAGATATCTAGTAGTCTCTGACTTGGTCTTCAAATCCTAAATCTCAGCCCCTTCCCGGCTTGCCATCTTCCACTAAAAACGAGGCTCTAAGAAAGAAGAAGTGCAGTTTACGCTAGGAATGAGTTCCGGGCTAAGGAAGAAGCAAGTGCTTTTTAACCCTCGATCTGCACATACATCACTAAAGAAGACAAGAATCCACATGTATGGAGGAACACATCATTTTATACCGAATTTAATTTTAAAAAGATAAAACACCTAAAAGACTATAAAAACATTATATTTATCTTTCTAAACAAGTATCATGCATCTTACGTTATTAAATATTTGTCTAAAAAGTATATGCACCAAATGATTAAAATTTATATCATCATTTATTAGTAATTATCACATTATATAGCTTTTCTCGTTCAGAATTGCATAGTGGCTATAATCATGCAAATAGGCGGCTCAGCTTAATATATACACACACACATCATCATGGATTTTTCACCTGTTATTTTCCTTAGTACATGAGATAGATCTCCATACTCATAATTGAAGCAGTCGAAGAAATAATTAATAAAAATAATATAGTAAAATTAATTAATTGAAACACACAAATAGTTAAAGCAACCATGTTCTTTGCAAAAGTAATTAATTAGTACATAGATGAGATCTCCATATTCATTTAACCAACCTGGAACCTTATCATACAATTTTTTTTTTCTTAAGTGGTCCATTAGTTTGGTACACACCATCATGTCTCATGATTTCTCCCATTAATTAATTAACATTAAAAAAAATTAAACAAAAAAAGATATTTAATAAAATAATCGAACATTGATTAATCAGAGGCGAAGATTTTTTTTTTTGAGTTATACATATACACTGTATGTTTGAATTTTTATAATCTTTTATATATTTACGATTATATTTTTTGAGGAATTTTCACATATAGTCATTCAAAAATATTTTAATTATACTCCATAGCTATAGTTTGGGTAATTATATTTCGTACCTATAATTATAGCAACGTTTGTATAATTCGTGCAACATTTATATATGTTTGTATAATTCGTTATATAATTTGTAGTTTTTGTATAACGTTTGTATATTTCTTTGCTATATAATTCACAATGTTTGTATATTTGTCTTTGCAATTTGATTTGCGCATAGCTTTTGTATAATTGCGCACAATATTTATATAAATCGCGTGAATTATGCAAAACTCAAACTGTAATTACAGCTAGATGTTTGTCGCAAATCGTAATTAATTCAAACTATAGTTATGTTAGCTAATTAACTAGTATATATTTATTTATCTGTGTAATTTTACTTTTTTTTTTTTCTTATTCTTACATCTTAATTTTATTTAATGAAAATTCTTGGTTCGTAACCAAGAATAAGCGTGATCGACATTGCTTAATCCATATAGTGGAATTGTGTACACACGTGTTATTTGTCAATTAATTAATCGACAGTTAGGCTGTCAAATTAGAATGTTTTTTCATCTTCATAATTTCAATTTCAATTCATTATTTTTATTATTTTGAATCTAAGCTTTATAACTAAGCTAAGAAGAAGTCCTAGTTGTCCGACCAAAAAATATTCTTTTTTGTCTTTATTTTTTTTTAAAAAATATTTAAAGGGGAAAGACATTCTCATAGTGTCATTACCTGACAAACCGACCACGTTTGATTTGTACTATAAAATATAATAAACATATCTTACTAATTTAACATCTGGAGATTTTTAATTATGTGCTTGATTACACCTCTCTTCCTCTTAACCATCGCCATTTGATTACATGCATGTAGTTTTCATATATAAACTTATTTAGTTAATCTTCATTTGAATATTCATCTTCCCTTTTGTTTTTTGTTTTTTATTTTTTTTTAATGACATAAAACATAAACATATCATTCAATTCGACCTTAACTAACATCTACATTCTACAATTTTGAATGTGCACAATGAAGCACTAAATTCGTGTTGAGTGTCCCATAAATTGGACAGACATTGCACATAAATGTAAGGGAAATTTACAGACACGCACACGCACATGCACGCGCGCGCGCACACACATATATATATTCTATTTAGAAAATGTTTATCATTTATAGCAATATAATTTTAATACATATATTGTATTAATGCATAATGCAGATTTTTCAATTAAAATATAAGTTTAATATATTTTAAGACATCTATAATACATATTTATTACATGCAAAATTACTTTTATACATAGTGTAATTCATTTATAATACATGCATAATTTAATTTTTAATGTATAGTGAATTTTTTTAATTAAAATAAGTATAATACATTTTAATATGTTTATAATACATATATATTACATGTATAATTCACTTTTAATACATGATACAATTGCTATAAATGGTAAATATTTTTCAAATATGAAATATTTATATAATAAATAAAAAATATATTTAAAAATAGCAAGTATTTTATAAAAGGGATTAAAAAGATAATTATTTCCTAAATCAAATGTAGAAAGATGCATGCAGGGATTATAAAATTCCAAAATCGATCTATATACAAAGAAACATTCAAGTGTGCAGAGTTTACGGCTCTTCATCATGATTAATACTATTTTTTTCATGTTCTTTTACCTCTATAAAGCTAAATTTACTTTTTTATTTTAATTTACAAGTTTGATCTGTGTTTATCACGTTTGGCATCCAAAAGAGAAAAAGGGGAATTTAACGCTCCTAGAAATTAATATAAAAACATTCAGTGGAAAACTAGAATAAAGAAAAAATCACATAAGCATCTCTCTTTAATCAAACAAAAGAAATTAAAGATTAAGATTGATTAGTCATGATAAACAAATGGATCTTGATCTAATTGAACCCCTAAAGTTATTTTAAAAGCTAAGAATTGTTTAAATCATATAAAGAGCGACCAAATCCTTCATCCGAACAGTAATATATAGTAAATGTTAAATTCCTCAACTTCTTTCTATATTTTTATGTCGTTATATTTTGAATTTTTTTAATAAAATTTCTAAAATAATTTTGTCATCGTATACGAGAAGTCATACTTTAGTGTATATCAAGAAATGAACAAAACCAGACATATTTGACACTCCCGCTGACTTCTACGACTGGATATGGTTGCAGCCGATACATTCATCATTATACAATTTAATATAGTGGCTAGGATATTATGATAAAGATTTGATGTTTACGATGTGCAA
>DF358250.1:16285-26713 GCA_000787875.1 Solanum virginianum
TGTGCAAAGTTCGGGAAGAATCGGACCAAAAAATATATATATAAATATATGTTGTATACAATTTTATTTTATATTTCTGCAAAAAGTTATTTTCACACCTTAACCTTGAGCTTCTGGTCACAAGATGAGCAATTCTACTAATTAAGAATATATTTAGTTTAATACAATACTCTTTTTTTCTCTTTAATCTTTATGCTTACTATTTAGTCTAGGCTCCTTTGTCGAAAAATTACACTGTGTAGATAAATTAAATTTTGATTTTATATCTATACATATTAAATTTAACACCTCTTGACATAAGGTAAAGAGTCAGCTCAATGGTTAAGGGGCTACAGAATCTCTCCTTAGACGTTTGAAATTCAAACCTAGTTGTGGTTTTTCAGCATTTCAATGTTTTTTTAAAGATATGTTTTTTGACTCTATTTTTTAGATAACTCAAGTATTTTTTCTTCTGATTTTTAAAATTGACTTAAATTAAAATAGATTATTTGACTTTAATATTCTTTAAAAAAAATACTTTAGGGATTTCAAGCCTAGAGATTTAACAAATCCCCATTTCTAAAATTTATTATGTTTTATATACAATGTAATTATATTATACTTTATATTTTGACCTTTTTTTATGTAAATATTGGTTCTACCAGTGCTACTGCCACTCAGCCTAAGTAAAAATATTTGAAATAAAACAATGAAAATACTTTTTTATGCACACGTTTTTTTTTTACTAAAAGCGTATATTTATCCAACTCTACGTCTAAATCTCAACCTGTTATAGCACAACAATTTGAGAAAGGGAGTCATTATCAAACCGACCATTCCCTTTTATTCACTAAAAATAATGATATGAACTTGACTGAAAAAAACAATTTTGTGTCTGTAATTTAAGGGAATCTGAGAGAAATAGGACGGTGGAACCCTCTTGTAAGCATCTTCTTGGATCTGTTTATTGTTTTGTTGGTTTCCCTTTACTTTTTTTTCTTTTAATTAATTGACCAAATCACTAACACAATAATCCATATGTCAAACATGGCTGATGGCCCCTCCTTTTTATACAAATTTAGTATATAGAATCCTCTCGCTTACCAAACTCCCACTATCGACAGTGCGTATTTTTATGCCTGGAGACGAAGCTAAAATTTAAAATTTTTAGTTTTTTTAAAGTATTTTTAAAAATATAGAATTCGACCTAAAATTATTGAGTCGATCAAATCTGCTTTCTGGATAGTAGTTCTCCCCTGCTTGACCTTTCACTTAGGAGCGTGTTTATATTTTTATATGATGAAAGTAATAAATTAACCACGACTTTTTCTCAAAAAAATTATATACTCCCTCCGTCTATTTTTATTTGTCTCTTATTAATTTGGCACAAGAATTAAGTAGTAGTAAATGATATGGGTAATTTTATCAAATCACTAATTGAATATTATAAATATAATGTTTTGAAAAATGTAATAGGAAAATAACTATAATTAATGATAAAGGTAAATTAGGAACTACGTGTAAAATTATTTTTTTTCATAAACTAACCAATGTATTGTTGAATATCCCAAAATAGTATAGTGGATAAGTAAAGATGGACGGAGGCAAGGGCGGAGCTACTCCTTTGACAGGTGGTTCTACGACATATTATACTATTTATATATGATTTAAATAATTTTTTATATGTATATAGTAGATATCGAATACCCTTCGACTAGTTTGTATGACTACTTGATAATCTCGGTTCCGCCACCGGAGGGAGGGAGTATATATATAGGTTAAATGTTATTTTGTTTTCTATATGTATGAACTTTTATCATAATTATATATAAGATTTTGAAGAGAAGATGTGAACAAGATACAATTATATTAGACGCCAAAACATTTGGATGTCGATAAATGCATGGATTTTTTCTTATAGTTAGAATTAGAAAAAGTAATTGTGATGAAAAAAAGTGTTTTTGTTTGAAATTACTTTAAATTACCGTTTTCTTTCACCTTCCAACTAAAAAGTTAATATTAGAACAAGGATTAGCTGTAATAATCATTGTAATTAACATGTTACAACATACTCACTAGCTAGCTAGCTAATTACCATTTATTTTAGACTACTTATCCATGCTTACAATAGACTTATCTGTAATAGCCTTTTTCGTAATTTAATTATGTAAATACATTTTGTTGCATAACAGTACATAAATTTTAACGTCATAACACTGTTTTTTTAGCGACAATTAATTATATGTCATTATGGGTTTTTGAGACGAGAGTTCCTAGGAAACAACCTCTCTACTTCTATGAGTTAGTAGTCTGCATACATTTTACCCTCTCCAGACCTCACTTGTGGGATTCCACTGGGTATGTTATTGTTGTTGTAATTAATTATATGTCATAGCTTAATTGTCGCAAAATATATATTTTAGAAGCAATTATTAACATTCTTCCTGTTTGTAGCGATATTGGATCTAATGACAATTAACTAATACCGCAAGGACTTTACCGTTCTTCATTAATGTGTATATTTATTGTCATTAAAAATTATTTTTGCTGTAATGTAAACTTATTAAGATAAAAAGGGAAAGCAACATTCGATTTGAAATATATAAAAGAAAAGTATTAAAAACACTCATAAACTTGACACGAATTATTAGTTTGATTCCTGAACTATTGATAGTGTTAAAAACACCTCTCTACTTGACTAACTGAACTTAAATACGTCCCTGATCTTGTAAAAAATTTCGGGGGGTTACAGATCTCTTATACTACCATCGATCGAAAGAGCGGAACGACTAGAAAAAGAAGTGAAACTAGAAAGTCGTATGATAAGTGGTCGCTAAAACACTAGGCTATGAGATCATACCTCTTAGGGGTTATTTGTTTGAGAAGAAGCCCAGTCCTTTCAAAGGTATAATAGAAGACCTCTATGAAAGCAGACTAGATGCTAAGAGTCTTATAGGGATTACCACTCCTACAAGACTGATTTGGGTTCCAGAGTTGTTATACGGCGAGAGGAGGAAGCTACTACTACAAGAGTGAAATACACCCCTAAAGTCTAGTCAAATGAAGGGATGTACGTTTTTAACTTGTGATAGATCAGGGGTGTATTTTAGTTTAATTGGTCAAGTAAATGAGCATTTTTAAGACTGTCAATAATTTAGAAATGAAACTATTAATTTACCGTCAAGTTCAGAAGCGTTTTTAACATTTTGTCGATAAGTAATTATAAGATGAAAGAAAACAATAATGGAAGGGGATGTTATAGATTGTCTGCTAAAAGGAAACCTAAGAGTCATAATTTAATATAATTGCCACCAAGACTACACCCCACAAATCTCAATCAAAACCATACAACTATTGCTCTCAAGTGATATACATATATACCTAGAAAAATAAATATTACAATATAGATCTTATTATATTATATTTTAATTTTACAGATAGATTGATAGTCCCCATAGACCAGTACCCCTTTCACAAGTATATACACACACATTTTTTTTGTTAAAATAAAAAAAACACCTAGGGATAGACATTCTCATTTCTCATCACCTTCCTCATAAATAATATTCTTTCTTTCAAAAAAAATAAAAAAAATTCACGATATAATAATACTCCACTCTCTTCCTCTTCATTTCACTTCTTGCATCAAGATTCAAAGGCAAAAAATACTTAGAATTATATTTCACTACTAATTTTATCAAATTTTCAAGATTCTTGATTTCTTTTATTTTTATGGAGTTGAGTACTAAGTTGGTTTCAATTGATGATGATGGTCTAGATAATTGGACCTCCAGCAGCCAGAATACTCCACCGGAACCACCACCGTCGATAAAGCGGCAGCCGCCACCAAAATCGGAGTCATTGAAATGTCCAAGGTGTGACTCAATCAACACCAAATTTTGTTACTACAACAATTACAACAAGTCACAACCTCGTCATTATTGTAAAGGTTGTAAAAGGCATTGGACTGAAGGTGGCACCCTTCGTAACGTTCCGATGGGGGGTGGTCGAAAAAATAAAAGATTGTTGTACTTGGAATCCAAGGCATGGGGGGTGGTCGAAAAAATAAAAGATCGAGGCCTACTGATCCCGTTGATCATATAACTGAAAGGAAACACATCAGGTTAGAGGTAAACGATCAGAGGTGTCCACTAATCACCACAACAATTACGACCAATGGTTCCATGCCAAGTGTCACAATAAGGGGGAATAGTACTATTATTAGTACTATGGATGAAGATATCAAAAATCTACCTTCATCATCATATGACATATTTTCAAGTCAAAAGTTGGCATCAATTCCTCAAGATTATGGGAATTCACATTTTTCACTAATTCCCAATTATAGTACTAATACTCAATTATCTTCAAATGTTTATTATAATTATGAATATATGGGGAAATTTGATGATACAATGATGGAGGAGTCAACAATAACTACAGTCATGCCAATTACAAGCAGCAATGATCTTCTTTCTCATGAGCCATGGAAAGTTCCAGAAACAAGCAATTATGATCTTATTATAAATGAAAATATGTCAAATAATTATTGGAATTGGAATGAATTCGAAACGTTGAGTACTGCAGCTGATCTCAATATACCATGGGATGATTTAGAGATCAAACCATAATTAGAGGATGCTCAAGAGAAATAATGTTTGTATATTGATTAGTTAAAGGATTTGTTTTGATATGAATTTAAGCTAATGTTCAAGTCTTGTTAATTAGTATTAATGATTAACCTTTTTTTCTCAAAAAATGTATATCCTTTTCTATAATCAGCTTTCATGCTATATAATGTTGTGTTTGCATTATTTCTCTTTTGATTGTGAATGAGAAAACAAGTACATAAAGGTTGTGTAGCACTACAAGGCAATAATATAACTATTCCGTTATATTATATTTTGCAACAATAATAAAGATGAATACGTATAACCAATATTCTATATAAATGTTGTTAAAGTTTTAGTGACACTAAATTCTCAATCGTCGCTAAATATTTTTTCCGCAATAAATATATTGCTGCTAAAAAGAAAATCTATTGTTATTAATTTTTTAAAAAAATTATAGTGTCACTAGGTTTATTTTCTCCATGCATATGGATCATCAACAACAATAATAATAACATATCAGTGAAATTTTACAAGTGGGATTTGAAAAGGATAAAATATACACAGATTTTATCATTGCCTTAAGAGATAGAGATGTTATTTCCGAATGTATATGGATCAAAAAGGTGTGAATATTGAGAGGCACCCATTAGTTTTAGTATAGAAGAGATTGATGGGGTCTTATTCCAGCTAGCTAGTGGTGGGATGATTTAGATGTGATTGAATGGAATGGAAGATTCTTTTTTGTGGATATATATGTCTAATCTATTTTACATCAATAATTCTTGCCAAGACTTCTTTTCTCCTCTACATCTGTCTAATTGATAGGGTGTCATTCCCTCTTGCCCCCTACTTGTACTAGTATTTTTTTTTATCTTGATAGAGTCCGGAAGCCTCGGAAGTTGAATGAAAATACGTCATAGATCAAACTCAATATTTCAGAGTTAAATTGTGCAATCAAAATTTTCATTCGAGTGTGTTTTTTAAGAGCTAAATTCGTAATTTCACCTCAAAAGAAGACTCCAATTCAAATTCCGAGCTCACCGCATTGATCCTTGCAAAATTCCTTGTAAATTAGGCTCTTGAATAGCTAAAAATAAATTTATATTTGGGATACCAATATTGAACCACCTTCTATAGAGTCCATTCATGTGGTTTAGGAGTTCTTTTATGTGTTCCCTACTTATCTCTGGGGCATCCCTCCTAATGGAGCAATTTATTTGTGTATATAATAATATTAAATTTTATATAAGTTATTTGATAGTTAGTTAGAAAATAAGTTATTTATGTATAAAATTTTCATTTGAAATTTAGAAATCTGCATAACTAGTAACTAACTATTATGCGTATATTTTATTTGAAGAATAAAATGAAATAACTAATACCTGCATTACGAATATCTCCCTAATTCTAATGAGTAACTGTTTGTATATTATGATTAGTCCCACCATATATATTTTGGTCATAAAATATATATTGATTAATTAAAATTGAATAATAAAATATTTATAAGACACTTATCATAACTATCTATTATCGTTGATTTAATATAAATACTGAATCATATTTTTCCTTTCTATCTGCCATGGAAAATGGGGATAAACTTAATGGGAATATAAGTGAAAGGAGAAAGTATACGTGGACAATGATTCTTCTTTATCAGAGTAATTAAATTCAACCCCCATTTAAATTAACAATACAGAAATACACACATTATGTTTAAAATGGAAAATAAAGAAGTAAACCCTTCAAGATGATGATGAGCTCTAATATAAAAGTGAAGCATATGGACAAGGACTTTGTGTATTTGATAGGTGGACTTGCTAATGGTGAAAGTTGGCAACTTTGCCTTGACAAGAAGGCCCTATATGAATTTGGAAATAAACTATGAAGAGAAAGTTGTCCAATGAGTGACAATGAGTAAAGGACAAAAATAAGATATGGAAATCTGTGAGTTTAGGCGCACGTCATGAATTGAGACGCTTCCAGAGACAAAAGCCTAGTAACTAAGTGGGGAAAGATGGTAGGGTGGGTCCATTATTCATCGAGTTTCAAACCGTGAGCCAATAGCCCTCGGGGATGACTCGATTGTCGAGAAAAATGAATATGCTACTAGTACAGAATATGAAATGGCAACAAGAACATTAGAATCATCTCAGTATCATAAGGTGGACAATCAATTTTTTGCCTCATCAGGCCCCAAGAAAAACTCTCTTCAAAACATTGTACAGCAATTTGGGACAATGATGAAGGATGCACATGAGTCTCAACATACAATCAGAGTCTCTAAATATACCAAAATACCAATATTACATTCGAAGTAATTCTACACATCAAGGTCAATGCAAAAGTGTAGTGAGTGTACAATCAAAATCTCCTCCTCCACAATGGGTTCACCTGAACGCGTTCATCCTTATGCCACCATCCATTCTTGGAGGAATGGATCCTTCATCGGCCTTGGAATAGCTGACGTAGAAAAGTTCAGAGACAATGCCAGTGAAAACAATAAAAGCAGCCCCAGCACCAAAGACTCCCTTTCTCAAAACCTCACAGGAGGGAGGATGTTGTGCCAAGTAAGTCCTATACTTGGTATGGTAGGCATTCCTAACGGACGCCGCCAGTAAGCACACTTCAGCAATAAAGAAGGTGACCCTGAAATATTCCACACATATTGTTTCTCACATATTCAACAAGATTCTTACACACATCAGTAAATCATTATGTCTCTACTCTGGCAAGCAAACACTAAAATGAAACTCATGAACAATGCTTAGGAAGAAGCGTACCAGCAGGTGATAAATAAGACAATAGCCCATGCTCTAGACTTTCCTGGTCGCAGTGCCCTCCCACAGCATAAACATCGACTTGCAAACATTATGAGGAGCTGACTAGCTAAAAGAAGTAAGAATGAACCCACACCCAAGCCAGTTGCAACATCTGATTCATATACACAGTAATTATACTCTGCATTTCTGTTGATAGTAGCCTGAAATAAGAACCCAAAAATTAAATTTACTGTATATTCTCAAGTATAGAACTGCCAACCTCATAGCCAAAAGAGATAAGTCAGAAATGCATTATATTAAACTAAACCTAATCAATTAATGAAGCTCTTGAATTCAATCAATTACTTCTTCTCACTGCTCTGAAATCTCATGTTTCCTCTTAGGCCACCATTTAAGTTGGCTCCTACAATGACTACTGACTTTCTTGCATGAAACCTATTGATCCATGTCCATTGTAAATATGCTGATCAAAATTCTATGGACGAGTCAGCTACTGCAGTACGTGTTACATGGTAACTTTGTTGTACTTGCATAACTACTGGGTCATGTTGATTCCTGTCTGTTCTAACCTCAAAAAGTAAATGAGAACTTTGATCACATTCAGAACAAGTAAATCTTCACATGATCGTACAACTTCCACTCCGTGTGCATTTGAGCAAGGAGGTGTGTGGAGGCAATAGAGAGAAGGTGTGAGAGGTTGGCCACAATGGGTGCTAGGAAATGTAGAGGTAGGCCGAAGAAGAACTAAGGGGGGTGATTCGGGAAAACACGACACAATCAACTTCCTGAGGTCATGGCCCTAGGTTCGGAGGTTGAGGATTAGGGTAGAAAGTTAGTAGGTAACCGCATATTGCAGCACCTTTAGGTGGGAGAGACAGGGAGCTAGTCTCCTCTTCTCCTTATTAGAAGTATACTATTTAGTACTTTCTTTTTCTTTTTCTTTTTTTTTTTGAAAATCTGTTAAATGTGTTATTACAGCTTTCTTAGTGTTCTCTCTTCTTCCTTTAAATCTCTCTGTGTGTATTTAGGAGTTGAAAAGTATTTAGTAAAGTTGCTATTTAGTACTTCAGTAATCTCTTTTACTCCATTTTCTATTGTTACTTGTTGCTTCATTGGTTGTGTTTATCTTGCCATTTTGCGGCTGACATTTTTCTTTCTAGCCTTTTTGGTAGTGTGTCGTTGTGCCGAGGGTCTACTGAAAACCACCTCTCTACCCTACACAGATCTGCATCTACCCTACATAGACCCCACTTGTGAGATCATACTTGGTACGACGTTGTTGTCGAGAGAAGATTGTAACCGTCTGTACTTGAGACACTTCAACTCCTAAATACACAGAGAGATTTAAATGAAGAGAGAACACTAAGAAAGTTGTAATAATACCTTGAAGGTACTAATTGAACAGATTTCAATTATATAATCTGCATAAAAGTTGATGAATAGTAGCTTATACAGCAAGGTCAAAATGTGCTCAAAGCAAAATATCTATGGTCACACTTACTAACCCACTGACTTGCTTATATAGGGGAGTGAATGAACAAGTTGCTTATCCTATTTCATTTTCCAAATCTCAAAAGATTGTCAAGTTCCTTGTGTAATCTCACAGAATCACCGAAACAACCTCTTCAGATCAACTTTGTTAAGGCTATAACTAGCACTCCTATCCAAGAAGTTGGATAGGAAATCATCTCCGGTCACACTTGCAAATCTATTCACATGCTTATATAAAAATGAGACTGCTAATAATGTTCTAACGTCAATACTTGATTGGCGTAAACAATGACATCTAATTCACCAAGTCCTTCATGCAGATTACAATATTGACAGGGTATAACAAAAAAAAAAGGGGGGACAAATTTCAGAAATGATTACATAGGATAAGTTTCTAAGTAACATACAAAAAGGATATTAGCTTGGATGTGTCCTATGTAGACCTCCAAACACACCAATCTGTAGATGTGACACTATGGTAATTGATGATACTGAATAGGAACGAGATAGATCTAGATCAGATGTGGGGAATTAGTACAAATCAATGTGAACTTAGCAAAATATAAAAACATAATGGAAGCAAATATCCGATTTACCAACCCCCCATGGGAGTGGCTCAATAGTTTGGACTTGTGACTTCCATGTTGGATGTCTCAAGTTCGAAACCCCTTGTAACTGAAAGCAAGAGGTTTGCTTTCTGGTCGAGCTCATCGCATTAGGCTTGTCTAGTGCAAATTACCTCTCCTATATGGTTTGCGAGCTATTGCATAGAACAGAGATTTTACCCTATACGTTTCCCTTGTTATGGAAAAAAAATCCAATTTACCAATACTGGTACGATTAAATCTTAGTTGTTACACTTACATTAAGTTCGAGTTGGGATAAGTGCAAAATTCACAACACCTTGGTTGTAGAGAACCACTAATTAGACTCAAACGACATTACTTATATTCGATGAGGATTCGGTTGCTCAAATGGTCACATCACAAAGTCAAGTAACCTTTATTCTTGTTTCCAATTTTCATGGATAAATAAAGTGAATTTTTGAGATAATAACTGTTAGTTTAGTAACATACGAGAAATGAAAAGGGACTCAAATATAGCAGAATACATAGAAGACCCATATTGTCCAAACCCAAGAAAGAAATAAGACTATAATTTGATAGACAACAACAAGCAGACAATAAGTAGTAGGCCAGTAGAGGGGTATGGCCCTACTTGTTCAAAAATCAAAATTCAAAAGAACCCATTCAACCTATCACCTAAACTTTCTCTCTCTTTTTTTAAAAAAAAATTAAATCAGCTTCAGAGTCCTTCCCTGGATATTACCTCAATTATCTTCAACCTGGGTCACTTTTGCTTGTGTTAGTTCATAACTACTGTTCATAGTACACGAAGAATTTTATGGTTTGACAATTCATTTACCTTCTAAAATAGCTAATATTATTCAATTTCTCAACATACAAATCCAAAACCCAAAACCCCAAATACAGTAGTACATAATATGATACTGAAAGCTGAACAAGAAATATACAAAAAAAAAAAAAAAAAAAAAAAAAAAA